>VYZR01058532.1:1532-38948 GCA_013400675.1 Oxylabes madagascariensis
TTGCAGAGAGGTGTCCATTGCCATGAGATATATATGCAGGATTTTGTCTCGGTGACATGTGGTAGAAATCTTTCTTCTTTCAGCACTGGCATGGTCCCAGCTGGAACTTGTGCCCAGCTGTTGATCCTCAGAACCAATCCAGCCTCTGGTGAGTGTCCAGGGGAGAATGGTCCAAAACAACAGCCTGAAGGAACTGAAGCTGTTTGAGAAAAAAAGAAAAAAGAAAAAAGAAAAAAGAAAAAAGAAAAAAGAAAAAGAAAAAGAAAAAGAAAAAGAAAAAGAAAAAGAAAAAGAAAAAAGGAAAAAGAAAAGGAAAAAGAAAAGGAAAAAGAAAAGGAAAAGGAAAAGGAAAAGGAAAAGGAAAAGGAAAAGGAAAAGGAAAAGGAAAAGGAAAAGGAAAAGGAAANGGAAAGGAAAGGAAAGGAAAGGAAAGGAAAGGAAAGGAAAGGAAAGGAAAGGAAAGGAAAGGAAAGGGAAAAAAGAAAAGAGAGGCACGACTGCGGCTTCTAACACATAAAAGGTAGCTGTAGAGAGGGAAGGAATTAATTCTCCATTATGAAATAGAGGCTTAAATTACAGAGAGGTTTAAGTTAGGCATTTGGAAAAGCTTTCTAATAGCAAAAGTAATTAAGCACAGAAATAGACTGCATGAGGAATATCCATCATTGGAGGCTTAAAGAGGAGGCTGTGTAAGCTGTACAGGAATGGGTGGCCCAGCCATGGGTCTGAAAAGGGGGAAGAGTTGTTCTGATTTGGGTGCTAGCAAGAGGAGAAGATTTACATTTTCCAAATGCAAATCTCATGGCTGTAACACACTTTTGTCTGTAAAACACTAGCACAAGATGACCTGGAGCAATCACTTAATTTATTGATGTGTGCAAACCCCAACAGAAGGCCTGTTTTTACAGATAGCACCTCAAAATGTTAAAACACGCAGAACAGGCATCAAAGCAAATCCTCTGACTCAGCCCTTGGTATGAGGTCAGCCAGATGCTCCGCAGGAATTGGAGCCCCGCTGATGCTGCAACGTTCTAGTATTGATATGCCAGAAAAAGCCAAAAAGCCTAGCAGGTGAGTGCTACGAACCTTTGTAATAATCAGCATGCTCTTACTTAGATGCCTTCCTAACAGATTTTGCTTAGATCAAATTTTTATTGGTGTTCGAAAACCCCAGACAGCGGGGGACAGTAGAGGGAGGCTGATGAAGAAGTTTGTTCTAATAGGAACACAAACTTGTATTTTACCAAATCAGCTCGTACATTGCTATCCTACAGATATCTATAAAACCCAAATACTTTTAAAGAGAAAACTTGATCCACATTTATCAACAGAGTTTTAATATTAGAAAAAAGCAGGAGCCTGCGTCTTTAAATGTCATATTAAACGCAAACTTATCCATATTCACCAGCTTGATGCTACCCCTGGTATCATCAGGTAGCTCAGGGACTTGATTACAGTCATCATGACAATACTATAATAAAAGATTATGAATAGCTTGTTGCTGACTTGGGAGCAATCTGGAAATCTCATATCATAAAACCAGCATTCAGTCTCTTTAAATTTATTGTATAAAAAAAGTTATAAAAACTCTGCGTAATTTTTACTGTGCTCCATACACAAGAGAGCCATTATTTAACTCTTCATTTAATTTCCAGATGCTTCATATGCACCATATAAAAGGTATCCAGAGAATCCAGGCAGGAAACAGACTCATGGTAGGCAGCTCAAAGGTATGCATGTGTGGAAAATGCCATTAAAATTATAGCTTATCTCGTGTGCTTTGCTTCTCTAAACTAGAAGTGTTTCAACTATTTCCACAGGTTTAGCTTCAGGCTGCAAGGTTGATGTCCCTTCAAGTTGTCTGGGAGTTTAGGTGGGCACTACCTGGGGATCTCATATGTGCTGCACCTCTGAGATGCCAGAGGCAGAATCCCCATGTGTTTTCTGCCTCGAAAGACAGCCAGTGTGTCCCATTTGGATCCCTTACATCGTGGGTACATTGCTGCATGCCATAATGCAGTGCAAAAGCGGCAGTCTTTGAGGTCCCAGCTCTGGACTTATACTGGACTTTTCAGTGTTTCTTTAGCAGAAAACAGAGAGAAAATATATGGCTGCAAAGAAAATCTTACCCAGTAGCAATTCCTAGAAGACAGAGCAAAGAGGGCTACCTCCCACCAGGAATTTTCAGGTATGCCATCCCTGTGCCGTGGCACAGGTGTGGCTGGGGAGCCCTCACACAGCAGCTCGGCTGCCCTGGCCCTGGTCCCTAAGTGCATTGTACAAACTCAGAAACTAGAAAGGGAGTAGGCAAAAAACCATATCATTTCTTCAAAGTTTCTGTGTTGAACATTTGAATTGTGAGCCCTAGTTTCCTCCCTCCCAGTAATACACATTATTTGCAAAGAAAATTTTGGAAGTCGTGGAAGAAAGAAGTGCTTGAGCAATGGCCAGTATGGCCCAGGCAAGAAGGATGTGAGCACTGTTCCAACACCCGCTGCAATTCGACAGGCTTGAGAAATCCTGATTGCTGGGAAGCAAAATACAAATTGTCCCTGCAACTGCTTTTACCCGGTCGCTCTGTCCTTTTCCTAATTCAAACTGCAATTATAGAGATGATAAAATGGAAAATAAATATATATGCAGTAGCTGAGAAAAACCAATTAGTTTTGCACTGGTGAGAAATAATGTAGAACTCCTTGTGTTTTTAACAAACTGGCTCTCAATATATATTGTAATGTATCTTCATGACCCAAATGTACTTAGGAAGAGCATGACAATGTAATGTATGTTGGAAGCGTAATAAAGGAACTAATGCAGTAAAGTTACTATATTTTATTAGTAGAAGAAAACAATTAAAATGATATCCAGGTAGTAACTTAGGAGACAAATGTCATAGCTGTCTTTTTTGCTGCCGAAATATGTGTACTCTCTTCCTAACAGTCTCTTTCCCCAAGGAAAAATAAATGTATCTAAGAAATACTTGTTAGCAATGCAATTACAGGCTTAATTCCCCAACCAACTTCAGACATCATAAAAACAAAACCAAGCAGAAGCCCTTTGCAATTGGAATGGAAAAGAGACAGAAAAGCACTAAGTGCTCAGAGAAAGATAATATATTTTTATAACAAAAGCTGACACAGTCTTCGAAAACAACATTTGAGATGACATTAGCATTAGTTTTTCGACTGCACTGTCTTTTTCTTTTCATCTACAGTCTAGAATGAAAAACTCCTTCTAAGGTTAGACTGTGCTACTCCTGGACAGCGCTTTTGGGACACTCACACACCGAAGCAGCTTGCCATACTTTCAGGAAAGCAAAGTAGCTTTGTATCAAAATAACATTTCTTGGCACTACTTACTTCTGAGGGCCTGGTCCCTCCAAGGAACTTAATGACAGCTGGGTTATTTGTAGAATGGGGGTTCAACTGCAAGACCTGAGACACTGGGAAGCTAACTCAGAGCACTTCTGAAATGTTGGCCCTAAGAAAATGAGATCAACATAAAAGTTTGAATAAATAAGATAAAAAGGACAAAAAAATGCTAAACCTTGCTTCCCCCCCTTTACCCATCCCATTATACAGATTACACCCATAATCATATTGCAGCTTGGAGAAAAAACCTTCAAGAGGCCTTGCATGGGCCAGAGGAGGTTTGTAGCTGTGCAAGGCTCACGTTTATGGTGTCCTTCAGGATTCCCATGCTGGGGTCTAGATTCATCCCCATCTCCTCATCTATTTACCAGGGTGGTCCCTGCCCAGCCTGGGCACCCTGGGCTCTCTCACCATCCATAGCAAGGCCTTGAGCTCCTCCAGAGACTCCTGTCTTGGGAGGGGCTGTCTGATACCACTGGCTCCAACAGGAGAAACTCTGGACACTCTGGAAACTCCACTCATGTGAGGCATACATGTCCTGACCTGAGGCTCCAGGCTCTGTATAGGAGGATTTCTACTTGATTTGGTAGCAGCATATAGTTTTACTGTTGGAAGTAAAGGTGTACACCCCAGAATGATACCATGTTCCTTCTAGATCCCCACTTCCAATGCAAGTTTGAATTTCTTTGACAAGGGCCTCACAAGTCTTTTTCTCCCCAATGACTTTGTGTAATCTAAAACACCCATCTAAAACATTGCAGATGACTTTTACCCCTCAGTCAGTTACTATCAAAAGTCTCCATTCTTTTGAAAAATTGGCAGCAAACCCAAGATAAAAATATTGATGTTTAAAAATTTAGTATTTTAAAATATTGAACATTAACATCCTTTTAATGATTTTTAAATTGGATCTAAATCGGGTTAGATATTTTCCTTTTGACACTCACTTATAAAGGGTTGCTGCATTGATTGGCTCACAAGAAGAGGAAAGTGGATTTTCTTTCAATTTGTCTTGCTTCCAGCCTTGGGTCCCAAAATGACAGATGTCTGGAAGGCACGGGAGCTTCACAGGGTAAAAAAGCATATTCTCACTACAAATCTAAAAACTGTAATAACCAAATCCCAGAAATCACAAATGCCTGAATCCCTAAGTTGCTGGTGATGCAGTGCAGAGCTACAAAAGCTGATGCCAGAGAAAGGTAGAGAAACTCTTTGCAGATGATCTTCAAGATTTCTCATGGCTCATAAAAATTATCGACTTCAGTGACATTTTCAATTAATAGATGCACTGATTTTTCCTCTGTACATTTAAGCTGTCAGTATCTACTCCCATAATGACAGGGTGAGAGGGATTGGACTTTTTTCATATTTAAAGCGTAGCTGATTAAAGTTGAAATGGGATCAAGGATATGCTTTTTTACTAATGGAGATTTTGGATAATAATGACAAGGAGCTTTCAATTGCAAAAGCCAGTGTGATGCCTCACAAGTCTGTATTGGATGTGAATCTTGAGAAACGTCCTTGACTAGGGTCACTAAAACTGGTATGAATGGATTTGTGGCATTTTTAATGTAGGCTCAGAAACAAACTGCATTATTATTGAAAGCCTGAGATGAATTTATTGAGATGGTCTGAATAATTTTTCTGAAGCAGAAATTCCACAGACAGCTGCTATCTCTGTCTTAATGAGTTTCAGAGTCTGCATAAAGAGGAAACCCAAGTCTTTGTGGATAGCTCAGAAGAGATTTCTTTCTATCCTGCCTCACAGCCTGTCTCCTGAGAAGGACAACCATCAGCACTGACAATAATAAACACAAAACAGAAGTCTAGATTAAATGCTGTGAATGATCTATG
Organism: Oxylabes madagascariensis; assembly: GCA_013400675.1. NCBI lineage: Eukaryota > Metazoa > Chordata > Aves > Passeriformes > Timaliidae > Oxylabes > Oxylabes madagascariensis. The sequence continues at coordinate 6,758 of VYZR01058532.1, forward strand.
GCTTCGTTTTGCTGGTATGCACCTGAGGCTCAAGATCCTTTTGCAAAATGATGGAAACTCATCTATCTCACTAACAAAAGTTATATGCCTACAGTGATTCGAAACAGAAACTGGCTTTACCTGTAATCTTCTGAGGTGGATTTTAAATTTTCCTTAAATTGAAGGTGCTTAGACCTGATACTTTGGCTTAGCACCCTAGAAAATCTGAGATCCACTGTAAATCAGGTTCCAGGTCAGGTTTATGTTTCTGATATCCCAAGTCTGCAATAGGATGTTGTTATTTGGTAATTTCTGAAGGAAAGATTAGTAGAGATGCTTACAGAGATACTGCAATAATGGTGACATTTATGGGGTGGGGAGCCAGCAGAATCTCTCACTGGACATGTATTACAAGCCTGTGTCAGGTTCCAGGGTGCACAGCTGGAAAGGCCACCTTTGTTTTTCTCCCTTACTCCCTCTTGACAGCAGAATAAAGTTGCTCCTTAGTGGCATTTCTGGGGTGACAAGAAATGTGGTACTTCTGTTTTGCAAGATTTCTGCAAATGCCCTGGGTCCATACTACACATCCGTGGAGCTGAGTCTCTTCTCAAACCACCCTTGCTGGACACCCACATTTTCAGGTCCAGTAGGTGGCATCAACTTTAAAAAACATTAAAAAGCAACCTTTTACAGTTCAGAAGAAGATAGTTCCAGGAATGAGTCACAAAATTAATCTCTTCCAACTAATAAGGGTGCATAAGTGGGCATAAGAACCTGGGAAAAGGCTCTCAAGAAAAGAGCATTAGAGTGGCAAAGATGACAGCACATTGTGGAAAAAACATGCATTTCTGCTGTGGCTGTTCAGAAAAATGCCTGAGATACAGTCAGCTCCTTGGCTCACAGGTTCCAGGGAAATGTTTGCACAGCTGACATGTGGGAGGCAACATGTGGATCTCTGATGGCATAAGCCCAATTGTTTGCATTTATATGTACGAATGTGCCACCTGTCCCCATGAATTTCAGACAGAGTATGTGCTCGGAGAGCTGAGGGAAGGAAGGGGCAATCCCAATTCATCATATTCATATTAGACTACCTGTGGTAAAAAAGACTGCAGAATTTAAGTGCAGCCCCCCATTGCCTTGTTCTAATCTCTCCCGTGAAAACAGTGCACAGGTAGGGTTCTCATTCACAGTCTGCTTCTGCCAATAATATGGTAAAACACAGCCAGCACCGGAGCAAGATTTCCCATTAGCGCTGAAGCAAATGTCTGAGGTCAGGCTGTGAGAGAGGTGAGGCTGGAGGGCTTCTCCTCCCCTCCAGGGACTGTGGCTGTCAATAGAACTAACAAACTGAATAAAGCAGAGATAACAACCTGCAGTCCTTCCTGCTGAAATGAAGATTTCAATAACCTGTACTGCAAATGGCAATAATAAGCAGCCACTTCTGTTTCAAACCATTAGGAGAGAATATGCCAGGGGAAGAGATCAGTCTTTAGACCGATTGCTTAGATTAAAAGGCTTGCACAAAGCTGGAGTGAGAGAGGTTTACTTTCATCCCAAGCCAAGCATGCAGAAAGGCAAACGGGTTTGACTGTTGCCAGGCAAATCAGGCTGTTTTAATGACCTTGCTTCTCTTTTTCAGTGCACCCACGTGAGCTCCTTTGCGCACATCGGTGTGTGCTCCACTGTGCTGGACCCTGTACCTGGGAGGGCATGCACCCCCTGCGTGACCAAAGAGCAGATCCAGCACCAAACATGGAAGGAAAAAAAAATAAAAACAGGGAGGGAGGCCCAGAATCTCCAATCTGACATGCTCAGCAAGTTACTGGTTGGCATGGTAGTGATGCAACCGGTGCTAGGAAAGAAGATTCCTCTGGCAGTTTCTCTCGGGTTTACTGGGAAGATTATTAAAACATTTTCATTTTAAAATATTTGGCAGAGACTTCTGCTTAAGTTGAGAGGAAATTTCTGCCCATATTGCTTCAGACAGAGAAAAGAGAGTTTAAAGGGAAAAACCAAGCAAAACCCCATTGACTTTCTTCATGGCTACTGAAAAAGGTCTTGAAAGAACCTGTCTTGTGAGCGAGAGGGATACCAAGAAGTACTCCTTGGCCCTAGACAGGTAACACAACTCTTTGTTTCCTTCACTGATGTTTCTGTGTCAGAGCAAGATCTGTATGATATGGTATAAGAGCACCAATCTGCCAACTGTCTGCAGGAGTCAAAGTCTGGAGCATTTCACCGTGCATACATTTTACTACTTTCAAAATGTTTTGTTCAATTTTTTCCTTCCCAAACTTTCTTATTAGATATTTGAAGCATTTACTAGACAGCAGGCTGATGTGTCTGTGTCTGTGATGGATTGAACCAATCTACTGTTGAAGCAAGTGTCTCTTGCTATGTATTTTATAAGCTTAGTAGATTTATTGTGGGATGCAAAACCTCATGGATTTTGCTGCAGTTTTAGGCTGAATTATAATTGTGCTATTGATACCATGTTTGACTCAAGGCTCCTTCATGCTTGAATGTCTAAATTATCCATGTGGTTTGAAAGAAAGGTGATGCTTTATTCTTGTGGATAGTCTGTTGGACTTAGAGTTAATGTACCTCTTGTGTGCCAGAGGTCCTGTGAGTAAATGCTTGCTTGAATGAGGACAGATCCTCTGAAAACATGAAATACTGTAGACAGGGTTAAAAAAATAAGTGTCTATCACAAAATAGTTTTGCAGTTTAACCTTTTTTCATTCTTCCTATTGACTCAGACGAGAAAGTATTTAAAAAAAAAAATAGCTGCTCAGTTACAGCTTAGCACCTCTTGACATTTCCATTATCTCATTGGTTTTCAGGTTATTTATTGCTCGGCTGTCTTAAAACATGTGGGACAGAAACTTGGCATAAACACTGTCAGTTCAAATGGAAATCTGTCTCTTCATGTTCTTATACTGGGGTCAGTGCCATCATATTTTAGTAGTTTGAACGTCTGGGTTATTATTTAAATATTACTATATGGCTCCATAAATATAGATGACACTGTCCAAAATGACTTCTGTGGTAATATTTATGTTTCAAAAAGATCCCATATGATTCTGCAGTTCATTTTAGTTATTGAAGACACGCAGTGTTTTTTTTAAAGTTTGCAGTTTTGTGGGCACAGCTTCAGTGCTTGAGGTCCTTTGGCCCCTTGCAACCTCTGGACATAAAGGACAACTCTGAGCAAAACCATTATATGGTCCCCTGAGACAGAGACAGTTGTTAGGCTACTTTGTAAGGAAACATTATTTCCCCTGGGTCACCGGTAATGGGGAATATCCCTGGTGAGCAGAAGGGTAGGATGCACACTGGGGGCAAGAACCCCTGGCAGCTGATCCTTCCATCTGAGAGCTTACTCCTTCTGGAGTAATTTTTTTTCTGATAAATGCTAAATGATTTCTTAATTTACGATTGAAATTAGTTGGGGTGAATTGCTGCAGCAATTGCAATTGTTGGGCTGATGCTGCAGCTACATGCAACAGCCCTTGAGCTGGAGGGCTGGTCCCAGGAGGAATCTACAGTGGTGGTCCTGAGGTGGCTGAATGATGGAGGTGGTAGCACAGTTCTCCAAAATGAAGAAGGCTTGTCAACCAGCCATGTGGCTTTTGTGCTGCATCCCCATTTTGCATTTTCTGCCAGATGAAATTTGATTAACTGCACAATTTAATTACTCTGTTCCAGAAATAACCAGAAATGGGGGCTGAGAGCCAGAGTCTCCCTCCTGTTGGAAAGAGCTGGTGGCACAGGGGAAGCCCTTGCCCTGCTTCCCATTGCACCCAGCAGCTTGGGGTGCCAGCCCAGTGACCCAGGGTGCCAGCCCATGAGGGGATGCAGCCCTCTGGGCCTGGGCCCACAGAGCAGCTGCCTTAAACCAATAGTAGCAATGGGCTTATCTTAGCTGTTAGTATAAATTACCACATTTTTCTGTCCCCCACGTGCAGCCTTAATGAGCAGCTCTAATGCTTTCAACAGAATTTATTTTGCACACAGATTGTCTATTTCCTTGCCATACCCCAGCCTCTATCTTTTTAATAAATGCCATCATTACAATACACAGGGAACAAAACTAGTTTTATCTTGACTATATGAATAGGAAGCCTGAAAGCCGATCCCTTTCCCTGCACTCAGGGTTGTGGAGGAGAGTGTTTTGCACATGCCAGACCTGTCTGTAGTCACTAGAGGCTTTGGATGCATTAAGGTTTCCCATGTCAAACTTGAAATGCTTAAAAGGGCGTGGGCTTCAGCTGAGCCCTTTGAAAGTCAGATCAGTTGTATGTTTACAGTACAATTCACATTGGGAGGGACCTTAAGAACGTCTCTGGTCCAACTAAGAGATTGAACAATGTTGCTCAGGGCTGTCTCCAGTCTAGTCTTGAAAAAAACCTCTCAGGATAGAAACTCCCCAACCTTTCTGGGCAATCTGCTTCAATAGTGAATTAACTTCACAATCTTTTTTTTATCCCTCATATTCAATTGGAACGTGTTTCAATTTATGACCAATGACCTCATCCTTCCTTCATGTAGAGCAATAAAGCTCCATCTTCTCAATAGCCTCCTCAAGAATATTGGCAGGTTGCATTTAGGTGCTCACAAAATGTCCAGTCCCCACAGAAGTGCTCCAGCCTTTAATCATCCTGGTCACCCTTTGCTGAACCTCCACTGATTTACTGATCCTTCCCGTGCTAAGGACACCAAAGCTGGACACGGTATTGTAGATGTGGTCTCACAAATCTGTCCCAGGTGCAGGACTTTATACTTGTTCTTGTGAAATTAGAGGGCTTCCATTGAGATCTTCCTCCAGACTCCTTATGGCAGCCTTGCCCTCCAATCTATCAGCTGCACCTCCACGTTGGCATCATCTGCCAGCATGATCAGGGTGCCCTACACATCCTCCTCCAGGTAACAGAGGAAGGCATTACACAGGACGTCTCAGGACAGGACACCATTTCCCACCAGACTTGAGGAAGGTGATGAACCATACTGGTTACAGGGTCTGAAGCTGAGCACTCAGAACCTCCTGCTTCATGCAAAACGTGTTGTCTGTAAGTCATAGATCACCTATCTTTAAATTAGGTCTGAACTAGTTCTCTAAGATAGTTTTGCATGGTCTTTTCAGAGTCAATGGTGGTATTAAAAGACAATAAATTCTTCAAATGATTAGTAATTTATATTCTATTTTTTCTATTTGTTATCATCTATATAGTGATCTAGATAAGCCTTTATCATGGTCTAGGTAATGGCTTGACCAAGTTCCTCAAGTTTCCATGAATGAAGTCAGGCCAGAGTATTTTATTTCTTGCTGACAACAGTTCCTGTAATATTGACCAGAAATATTCAATATCTCACTTCATAAATTAGTGGATTTGCATCTGATTGTGCCAGCTGTGCTATGAGCTAGATTTTGGGTTGATCCAGCATGGATTTCTTATTATGTTCTTTATCTGTCTTTATAGTGGGATTTTGAATACCATCACACAAGTGAAACTCAAGGCTTTAAGTCTCAAAGTTTCGGTTTTTATTTTGTCTCTGAGACAAGAGACAAGACCCCTGGGGGAAAAACTCAGGAGTGGGCAGCGCTGAAAGCAGGAAAGTCGTGTGGAAATGTTAGGGTTTGTCTTCATACAAAAGTTTTTAACATAGGACATTTACTTGTAGATATTCCTGTCTACAGGCCTTAGACTCCTAACTGGTTCCTGTCTGCCGGGCTCATACCATTAGGCAAAAGTTTGAAGCAAACCTGGGAGATGATTTCTTCAGGTGAAGAATGATTTTCTACAGCAAGCACATAAGGAATATTATCTTTTTCTCCCTTCCTGCAGGCGATATGATCTTATGAGATCAAATAAAGGCTTTCCACCACTCCCTATCCTTTACAGAATCAATGCTCAGGAAGATTATAGGTGCTTCCTGTGCTTTCTGGACCGTTTCAGCTGAGGACCCTGTGGTTATCTCCTTTGTCAGCTGGCCCACCCAGTAGCACACAGTATCTTAGCAGACTCAGCAAACCCAATCCCACTGCCTTTGCCCCACTAGGACCCTGCAGAAAGGGCTGTGTCTGCCCAGTGCCAGCCATATGCCATCTCCCAGTGGAGATATCCCGTTCAGTTTCACCCTCTTCATCTCAGAAAGTAGTAAGTGATATGAAACAGAATTTAAATAGCTAGGGCATCAGCTCAGAAAATTGATGGTTCAGAGGTATAACAATGACACATAAAATCATGAATGGATGTGAGGCAGGTAAGCAGGGAATAGTCACTCATTATTTCTAACAGTATAAGAACTAATTAAAATAGCACGCAGACAGCTCCAGAGTGACAAAAGCACATTATTTTTACACACATCATAATTAAATTGTGTCAATAGTTTCAAGTCAGCTGGGTTTGTGGAATAAAGATCTCTAAAGAGACGTTGGACAGGAGCTCTGGTTCAGAACTGGGGAGCAGTAACTCTCTGGGAATGTTCCTCTTTGGTACTTTGACCTTATGTTTTCCTTCATGCCCATGACAGAATTTGGATACTTGGCTACATGCACCTCTGGTCTGTCTCCAGGCAGCTATCGTTATACTGTTATGTAGAAGGAAAACTCCTGACAATACATTTATGCATACAGGGCCAGGCCTTCAAAATGAGGCCAGATAAGATAACTAAGGCATGAATTCCTATCTACTAGACATCTAAATGTATGCAAATATATAAATATTTGCTTTTATTTTGTGTCCACAGTAAGGAAAAGGAGAAACTGGACAGCCAGGTTTTAAACAGGGTCTTAAATACCTTGAAAATATTCAAGACTGGTACATCAGTTGAAATCGGAATGATGCCAGCATAAGAAAAGTGACTATGGCTTTGATAAATTTTTTTCTGAAGGCAGAGAAAATTTTCATTATCTTTTCAGGCACCAGAAAATTACTATTTTCCCTCATGAAGGAGATGATCTCCTATGGAAAGCACAGTGATTCCACATTTTCCTCTTTTGACTGGGGAACTCATAATGGTCTAGGAGGATAGCAATTATTCCCATAAGCCTGCAGATCAAGGCACCCAGCAGATCAAGTGAAAATAAACAGAAAGGAAGTTGTAATAAAAAGCTATTGCTAATGATTTGTGTGAAATCTGCAATATGTATTAATATTTTCTGCTTCTCCCTTCTGGGCATGACTCAGTAGGAGCCTTTCAGTGACATTCCCCTGACTATCTTTTTCACAAAGAAAAGAGAATTTGAAATGGAGAAAAGATTATTTTTTAATCTGTGACTCTGCAATATGCTGGCACAGAGACCTGATGCTCAAAGGCTACATCTTCCTCCAAAACACTATGAAGGGGTTTCTGGTCTAACAGAGCTGATCTCTGCACCTTATGCTTTTGATTCACACTTTTATAAAACTGCCTCTTAGATTCTTAGATTCTTTTAATTAGTAGCAGGCAGCTTTTGAAAGAAAAATAATGGTTATGTACAGGAGCTGGCAGGACTTTTCCCAACTCATCAGGCCAGATGCTCTTCTGCAAGTTCAAAGGGAGCAGTGAATGCTTGCCACCTCTGGCAACTGGGGCACTTTTATTTAGGTACCCTTTAGACAGAAAAATGTGACATTTGTGGGTTTATGCTGTCTCTGTTTGCTTTTGCATCTGTCCAGCAAGATCTGTGACTTTCCTGCCCCTCAGTGATGCCCTGAGGCTTTGTTAGTTGGCAGAGAGACTGAAAGACAAAAACCAAAAGAGAGTGAGATCACAGAGTGACCTATTTTGTTAACAGCAAGGAAAAGACTTGGTGGCTCAGAATATGCAGCGGTAATTTTGGCATTCCTGCCTGAGAGGCTGTTGAGCTGATCGTGACTCATGTCATTAAGATGATTTTAATGTTCAATGCCAGCTGATGAAAATTGAGGTAAGGGGAAATTAATTTTACATGCAAACTATAGAAAAGCATTGGAAGTTAACTCCAGAGAGAGATCATGAGAAAAAAAATCTTGCCTGCCCTGATCTCCAGGGGAGAGTGAGAGAACTACAGCATTTTATTCAGCCATCTGGAAGGAATTAATTTGTGGTACCTTCTGTGTCTAATTCATCAGTAAAATATTGTACAAAAATGATGCAGTGCACATGAGGAACCCGATAAATGTAAAACTAAAGGACTGGAGAAGGACTGGCTGGTGGGGACCCCAGCTGCCAGATGGGCAGCCCATTCCATAGACAGTCCAACTCCTATTTATTTGTTGTTGTCAGGAAAATAAAGGAAAATGCTGACAAAAGGACTAAGAAAACTCACTGTCTCCAAGCATCAGGCATTAGATCTGACCAGTTGCTCTTTCACACAAGCTCCTCACGTACCAGGGGAATCAGTCACCTCCGCTGAGCAAACAGACACCACATGCTAACCTGGCTGGGAAAAAGGCTGACTCAGGGGAACGTCGCACCCTTGGAACATCTCAATAACATTTACAGAACCAAATCCACATTGATTATCTACAGTTGCAGGGCTTGGCTGCCAAGGTGGCTCAGCTCTTCTTTCGCCAGTACCTCTGTGATGTTGATGAACATAAAAGACCAAGGCATCAGCTCTGCAGGTGCCTTTGCCTCTTGCCCACCAGTGTGGGGCATCTGGCAGGACTTCAAACCTGCTGAGCAGCTGCAGCCCCCCCAGGCTGCCCAAAAAAAGCAGCTGGAAAAAGCTTGTGCTTTCAGTACAGTTTTTTTTTGTGGACATTGACTACTGCAGGTTGGCAGCCGCCAACTGATTTTTTTCCAGTGAGATTTTAGGCATCTTGACACTTCTACAAACAATGCAGAAACTCTACAAAGTCACTAGGATTCATGTTACTTCCTGGAGCACAGGTTTCCTTCCCTCAGCTGAAGAAACAATTCTTCCTAGTCCCAGAGGAAAATCTGAAGTCAAAATGGGGAAAAGCCACTGTTATTACTGGGGCAACTAAGCCCAGTCCCATATGCTGCCCCCAGGCTAAATTCAGACTTGAAAAAAACAGCGGAGTTTGCTGTGTTCCTGGGTAGCCCCCGCACACACAGACCTCAAATAGCTGCAAGACATGGTTATAGGGACAGTGTGTATGTGCATCTTGGCAGAATTCATCCTCTGGTGCCACAGCCTCAGTGCACTCACCACATTAGGAGTAGCTCTGGCAACAAATGTTGTATTGGGAGGGGCAGAATGGTTTAAGTCCCCCTGGAAGGCGGCTTAGAGGGTTGTTGGTTTTTTGCCATTTGGGCTTTTTTCTGTTGAGTGATAAGGAGAAGGGAACATCCTTGGTCAGCAAACCACCTTGAGGCCTCCCAGGGGGAATCTCTTGGTTGCCCTACTGAGAGCACCAGACATTGTGGTCATCCAGGAGCTCCCACAGTTGCCCTGCAATGAGCTTGGCCCCAGACCTCTCTACCCCCACCCCATATTTCCTGTGCAGGAACCCTGAGAGGCACAACACTGAGGTTTTGTGGCAGAGCAGACTTGACTGAGAAATCACTTTGTGATGGAGCAATTGCTGGGCTTCTCACCTTACCACGAAAACAGTGGCACAAAGGGTTCTGCATCTCCTGTGGGTTACATGTACTATGGAGAATTGATTTCTTTGATTTTTGAATACCTTTGAGATTTTTCAGTTAATATTTTCTATGCTCAGGCTCTGATAGAATATTGGTAGATTTTGTACATATGTGGAAAATTTATATAAAATAGTTCTGTGTGCAAAGAGAGGAGAGAAATATCTTTAGCCGATTATATTTAAGAAAAAGAAGCTTGGGGTGTTTCTTTGACTAATCTTCCTGACAAACCTGTTGGGAATAAAATCTTGAATTTTTAGTAGAATTTTCTCCATGTTGTGCTGAACGTGGTAGCTATTTGCATGAGGTACAATTTTTTTGAAGTCATGTAGTGTGCATGAGATATACAGCCTAAGAAAGTCACCCTGTGCTTCATAAACAGCTAAATGATGTAGGAGAGCCCAAAGATCTGGGAAACACAGCCAGAACATTCATTTCATGTGCAGTTCCCTCCCACAGAGCCTTGCTTGTGCGAGCAAGCCTCTTCTATGACCTGCTCTGCTGTTCCCAATGCTGCTTTTATCCTTTGAAAGCATTAATTACATCGTTTCTGGGGCTGTAGGGCTAGACGCCTGAATAACCAGGGCTTTTCTTTTTTAACCTTCCATTTCTTTCTATCCCAAAGGATGAGCTGGCTTCAGAAGAATTCAAATGAAGAGAGGCAGCAGCAGGAAGCAGAAGTTACAGGAACTAATCCCGCATATCACTGTCACAGCTACTCACAGGCTGTGAACAGAAAGAGGGAGCAGCATCAAGCCAGGAGGAAGCTCTGTGTAGCATCAGTAATTTGCACCTTCTTCATGATTGCTGAGATAACAGGGGAGTATGTGTGTTCAAAAAGAGCCTTGTCTGGTGCCCAGCACAACCACATTCTTGCCTTCAGTGTGCACTCTGACTGCAGGGACCATGCTGACAGGGGTGAACTCACCTGGCATTAAATAACTCTCCTTTGTCGCTGGTCATTAAAAGAATGAGAAGGAGAAGGAGAGGGTTTAAGTGAAATTTTCAAAATATCTTCATATCTTCATTCAAGTATTGCATCTGGGTGGGAATACAAAGATCAGTTAATGGTCTGAACTGTTCTTCCAGGACTTTAAGCTTGACTGATGCATATCTTAACATCACAAAAGGTTTCTAATAAATTGGGTTACGTTCTTTTTAAAAGATTAAAAGATTTTACATATTTATCCAGGCCAATGAGACCTCAGCACCGATGAAGGCTGCTAGCAGCAGGATCTGAAAATAAATGCAAAAGTCTTTTCAAAATCCAGGGAAATCCTGGGCCAGATTCGCCATCTGTTTTTCTACAGTTAAGTCAATGTATTTATATCAGGGCACGTTTATCTTCTAAATTGGCCTGCTGGTGTGTCTCTGGATCAATGGAAGATTATTCCCCTACCTAATTAGCTTTCACTTCTGGAGCCACCCTACAATATCCAATAAAAGTATTTGGCTTGCTCATAGAGCATTGGCTTTCATTTTGTCTCACTGTTCTGCTCTCTCCATGGATTCTATGATATTTATATCCACCTGATAGTTCCTGGCTCTTTAATTTGCCCTTCTCTGCAGTGAGCTGAGGTAAGGGAAGGCATGAGGAATCCCACAGACTTTTGCCATATGTGTTCCAGCCGATGTAACAAAAATCAGCCAGGAAGGCCTCTGAAACCTCTATTTTCCCAGATCAGACGTCTCTGGAGCCCCGTGAAAATGAAACAGAAAGGCTTTGTCTTCCCCACTACTGAGAAGTGGAGGCACTGAAAGAGTTGCTGCATTTCTGCCTTCTCCTCTGGCTGCCAAACCCAGCAGGGACTTCTCCAACTCTTCCCTCCCACATGCTCCCTCTGCATGAAGCCCTGTTGTTTGTAGGTCACGTGCATTTCCCCCATGAAAACCAGTGCACGCTGCTAATCCCCATGCAGTAATTTCCAGTGCCAGAAGTAATGCATTATTAACAAAACCATATAATCAGTAGGCTTAAGTTTGGTGAATGCGGCTGTGCTAGAGGATAATTGGAAGGACAGATGATATGTTAACTAAATGTTTCGTTTTGCTTAATGAATCATGCAGCTTTTTTGCAGTGACAGCTTAAGTAACAGGCTTGAAGACCGTTTTGCTTCAGACCATTAAACTTTGACAAACCAGTTATTAACTGCAGTTACAGACAGCTCTCTGTGGAGATTTTTCTAATTATGAACCATACATTTAATTTTTTTAATCATTAGGCAAGACTGCTGTGCCTGATGATTGACCATTGAGTGACTGACAATTTCTACTGCTTGTGGTCTATAAAGCTATAAACATCCATTATAGGGAATGGTAAGTCTTAAAGGCCACTTGTTGGGAGTATTGATAAAAAGCTGTAAAAGCCTATAACTACAACACTTATTTTACTCCTGAAGATAAAAAATATCTACCCCTCCCCTCCTTGCCCTCTAAGGGCTAACAGCTTCCATGGGCATTATTCTGCTAAACAGAAGAAACAAAGCTGCATCACTCTCAGAGAGGTTGAAAAGTTGTGCTTCTTTGAATGCCTAGATCTTTCCATGATGTTTTTTCTCAAACCATCTATGCTGGCCATTACTGCTTTCCCAAAGAGAGCACTGCTGGTTGAGCCCGATACACCACCAACTCTCTTTGAAGGACAATTGTCTTCTGTTTTCCTAAGGCAGATCCATCACAACCTCCATAGATCTGGAGATATCAGTGAGACCAATACTGCCCACTGTGGAGCCCAGATATGAAAGTGCTTTCCAATGATTTTTGGTGGTAAAGGACCCAATGTGGATTTCAGAGCACTTCCACTTGGGCAGTAGAAAGGAAGACAAACACTGCATGTGGTCTCATGTCAGAGCAGAACATAAAAACTTGATCTGTGAGACAAGTTGCTAAGTTAAGCAGATTGAGATCTCTGAAACTCACCCAAGGCATTAATTATGCCAGGAATACGTAAAATAATAATTTGCAAACATTTTTCAAAGACAGCAGGCTAGCAGCAAGCTTTTGAGATACTGTCCCACAGAACATGGAAATAGGGTATATAAAATGCAATAGGGTTTTGCCCACAGCTTCTGATCTACATATTTGTTTGCTGAAAGATACCTGATGCCTGGGACATTAACATCTGGGCACTGGCAGACAAGCTTTCTTCCCCCTGCTGAGCAGAACTGCCTCCCTGATACAGTTACCCTGAAAACAGTGAAAATCTAAGGGATGTGCCATGACCAAAAAGTATCTGTGCATTTACACTTGAGCATGTGCTGGGAATACTTATTCTGATGAATTTTTCATTTTACCGCAAGGAATGAAATGCCCCCAAATTCAGCAGCCATGCTTTCTCCCTTTTGGGAAGTAACTTTGAGCAAAATTCTGTGCTGAAAAAACTTACGGTGTTAGGTTTTCTAATCTAAAATATGCACACAGGAGGAAATTAAACAGACAGTCCATCCTGCTGGCATGAAAATGCTCTAACTATAAGGAAATAAGACTATCTACATGTCCTTTTGGCAGTGGTATACTGCCAAAGAGTTGAATGAGGCATTTTATGATGTTTTTCAGGATTCATTAATTCTCATATGGGTTGTGGTCAGGAGAAATGAGTAAGCTGAAATTAATTAAATGACTGAAGAATGGAAATGCATTGCCAAATGCAGAAACTAGGTGTTTTGGCTCTATTATTTCACATGTCTACTTTTCTACATTTGCATTTTGATGAAAAGATTCTCCTGCTGTAATGTGTTGGAAGGACAGTGTCCTGCCTGGGATCCTTGTCTTCTCCTGCAGCCACCAGGAGCTGGGACAGTTTAAAGCAAACTTTTAGTTTGTTTGGATTTGCCTTTAGCCCTGAGACATAGTTAGAAGAATTTGGCAAAATAAAAGTATTTGGCTTACTGAGTAAAAGAAATGTGAATCAAAATAATCCAAAATTGTTTTAATTTGGTGGTTTTTTTCCCTCAGAATCCACATAAATCCAAACCCTCACAGAGTAAAATGATATTCAGCCCCATTTTTTGAGCTCTAGCAGGAAAATTAAGTCATGCATTACAGGTTCAAAATGATAGATTAGTCCTGAGAACAGAATATTTTTCTCTATGCCCTCACTAAAATGGTTGATTGCTTATCACAGTTCTTCTACTGGGATCTTTCCATGTTTTCCTGTTTTAGTGTTGCCTGTGACAAATAAACAGTCAGACAGCAGGGAGAACATGCATATTTTCAAAACATATGCATATTTTAACAAATAGGAAATTAGTCCCATAAGCTAGGTCTCTGAACTGTTGTACATACATGAAAATATTGGTGTTCTGTGAAAAGATAGTGGAAGGATATGGGTAATGTGATTCCTAATATGGCTTTTCACAAAAAAATCTGACATTAAAATAGTCAAATAGTACAATAATAATGTAACTATGGAGCTAATGTATCACAACTCTTATTGTTCTTAGGTCTCTCTAACAAAGAAATTTGGCTTATGTATTTCTATTAATTCATACCTTTCACTGCATAAATGAGGTACAAAATGAAATTATCTTTGAAGGCGTTTGGGTCTTGTGTATGATGACTGAAAATTGAATGTCCCCTTTGATTCTCAGCAAAACTGGTCTTGAGTTTGATCTGGTTGGCTCAAACTTCTGCCCAGAGCCGTGACCCAGATGCGTGTTTCACACAGGTGGGCAGATCGCCGGGAGCCTGGCAGTGGTCAGCGACGCGGCACACATCCTGGTGGACCTGACAAGCTTCCTGATCAGCCTCTTCTCGCTGTGGCTCACCTCCAAACCTCCTACCAAACAGTTAACTTTTGGGTGGCACCGAGCAGGTAGCAAACATGTCATAGTAAGAGCGTGCGGAATGGGAAAGGGAAGTTATCATAGCCAGGGACTGGAGAACATGCTGATGTCCAACGGGTCTGCAGGCATTTAGAGACAGTGCACTCATGCTCCCACAGCTCTCAGGACACGAAACAGAGTAAGGCAGTGAATTTCAAAGAAGTAAAGATTCATCTCTTATCTAAGAGCATGTCTTTCCATTCATTATTTACCATAGTTTTAGGCTGGTGCTAACTTTGGTTGGAATAACAGCAACTTCTCTCAGTGATTTGAGTGTGTGGAGGACTGAGCTCTCAACTTGTTATGAAACAAGTTTCTATGAAAGCAACAAAAAAAATTGGCATTTGCTCAATTTCTAAGGCAAATTATTAAATTATTTTTAAAAGTCCACAATGTTACATTTGTAGAAAAGCGAGATCCTTTAACATTTACCCTTTTCTAGATTGTCTCCTTTCATATGTCTTTATCACTGTTGGTTTTTATCAGATGCAAACAGATTTTTAAAGTACTCTGTCCTCAGCCTAAAACAATAATTTTACAGATGATACCTAATACCAAAAGCCTGACAATCAAACACAAGTGTTTTCACAAAAGATGAGATACCAGCAAAATACTAACCATGAGAATAATTTTCTGGGAGTATGAGCCTGTTCAAGATTTAGACACCTAAATATCAATGCCTACCTGCACATGAGCAGCCTCTAGGCACAGGGTATAAGCCTCTGATATATTCAACAGAAATCTCGACTCCACTCAGCCTCCTAAACATGGAAGTCCAGTATTACATCCCTAGGATGTTGGAGGCCTATGCATGGGAATGGCAGCTATTGCACAAGACCTATAGGAGACTGCACAAGGTGCCAAGCACAAAATCAGGCCATGTCAAATGTGACCAAACACTCATAGCTAAGAAACCAGTATGTGTTCCCAGTCAGCCAGTGAAGAAGGGAACTGTGTGAATCACCATTAATTTGATGTCCACTGTCCACAGAGGGAGTTTAGACACTAAAGTAATTCCTACAGGTAGGAAATTTAGTTGTCTCTGTCTGAAAGTAAGTCTCATGTTGGATGCCTTGGGGCTCAGTTTTGTTGCTTATATGTAAATAATTTGTGCCATTTGAAATCCAGTTGCCACTCTGGAGGTCTGTGGGTCAATTATACACCTTGTGTCAAGCCACACATGGAGCTGTCAGTGTATGTCAAATGGCTCTAACCACCTGTGCACCACAACCAAGGACTCAGATGATAAAGGCTTCAAGGATGTTCAGTGGTAAAGTGCAGAAACAGCTTCTGACTCAGATGTCTGTAGGCCAAGGTTGGTTGTAGCTGCAGAGAGTACCAGGAAAGGCATATGCCATACTCATCCTCTCTTTCTGTAGCTCCCTAAGTGTATTCTACCAGCTCTGTTGGAAACTGGCTGCTGGGTGAGTGGCAGGTTCAGTATGGCTCAGGCATGACTGGCATTATGTAGACAACACACAGCTGAATTTTGCAGCCTTAGTAAACTACTATTTAACATCAGTTGGTCAACCATTAGTTTTCATGTCTATTATCTCTTATCCTGGGGGGAAAAGAGTGAGAGATCTCTCTTGCTGATGTAGGCAGGTTCAGCTACTTCATGTAACTTCATCCTCAGTCTGAACTAGATTATTTTTATTTTGTCATAGCAATGCAACACTTTAAAACCAATCCTGTGTTGCCCTTTTTATCCTGGTAGCAAAAAGAGCCTTGCATCAAATGTTAGAAGCTATTTAATTGCATTCCATGATTGTTATCCTGTTTCTTGCTTATTTTCCCAGCTATAGTCTCTGTTTAATATGCAGGTGTGTACCTTAATAGAGTAGCTAAGGGCAGTCAGGTGGCAAAGTCACTCTTCACTGACTACCAAGGTCTTGCAGGTGCAGCCCTCCATGACACTGGAAGATGCTTCTTCACTGCTTCTCTCAGACTGATAGATATTGTCATGAAAATACTCTGTATGGCAGTACTCAGCTTTAGCCATCTGATTGCTTCCTGGCCTCCATGCCAAAGCAGTGCAGCTACTTTCACAAACACAGAAACACGATATTGAGTAAGATTGATATTGTGAGCCAAACTATTTTCAGGTACAAAACCCTCTTGCACTTTAATTTTCCTCAGCTGTACTCAGTGATTCCCACACAGTCCTACACTATTGTTTGCTGTGCTCTGTGCTCATAGTTCTGAAAAAAAGTAACTGAGAGCATCCTGAGTGAAGTATTTAGTGCTGCTGAACTGATCTGTAAGCTTAACTAAACTTTTGCCAAGATGCTCCATTGAAAATTAATATGTAAAGATGACCACTAACATGTTCTGTTATGGAAGATTGACGATATGCATAAGTCCATACAGGATTATGAGGATACATGTGTTCATAAGAGCTCTTGGCTGCTTTCATGACAATGTTAGCACAGCCATCAACACCTTCAGCTGGGCCAAGTTTGCAGGGGTTCAACCTGCAACTTGCAGAAAAAAGTTTGTACGATTTATGTTTGCTTCTATCTACTTTTAAGCAAAACTAGATTCCCCTGCCGGTGCACTTTGATTTATTATTTTCCATTTTCAGGCAAAACGGTTATTTGATAAGCTTTTGCACCCTGCAAAAGGGAAGATCCCCGTAAAATTACCTAAAAAATCATAAGCTCTTTTAATGGATTGTCAGTGGAGGTCTGTGCAAATGTTTTCTGGCTGTCTACTGCCTTTCACTGTGAGCTTGCATTTTCTTTGGTATTGTCTCGGTTGGGCTCATTTATTCATTCAAGTCACATGGCAATTACTAGTCCCATATCCTGTTAAAAGCATGCTGCACGTTCATATGCACTTCCCTGGACCTCTCCTATAACAGTGCAATAAAAGGTGGCCTTGGGGACTGGATTTATTTGAGCCCAACTCAAAGCCAATAGAGACAAAATTAAATTTTGCTACCCTAGAGAAAAAATAACTTCTTTCGTTCTCATCACAGCTGGTGGCACAAAAATGACTTTGTGGCATCAGCAGAATGAGTTCCAGGATAAGTTTTTCTGACAGGACCTAGTTGGGAGCTGCTACTGTCTTTCTGAAGTGTGAAGTGGTGAGAGGTGTGCGGAAACAGGGGAAGCTAATGGAGAGGGTTATGTCTGACAGTGGATTTGTGTGAGCTGTGCCTCTCTCCTTCCTTCAAACCTCTGCTCTTGTGATGAAGATAATCTTGTTGGGAGAGGAGGGCTGGTCTTTATGGGTTTCACATCACAGTCAGGGCCAGGCAAACTCCTTTTGCTCCTCCCAGAACTCCCCAAATGATCTTTTACATCTCTTCAATTTCTTAGAATGTTGCATGAACTCAGCACTAGAAAGGGGACAAACATAGGAGCAGGTAGAACAGGCGTTATGTGTTAACACAGTTTGGTTTTTAGTTAAAGAGCAATATGGAATACTGCCCTGTCAGGACCTTGGAATTGTTTTGGAGGGGGGCAGGGACCTATCAGAGACCGGTTCTTGGCTAGTGGCATGTGGTTTGACCATGGAGAAACTGATGCGACTTTTGGTAATAGCCATATAAAGCTGAGACTGTGTCTGAGCCCTCTCTCTTCTTCTGGTGGGCCACCAAAGTACCGTCATGGGGCAGCAGCGGGGCCCGGATTAGGCCCCGCTGTCCTTTGATGGCCGGGCTGGGCCTGGCCGGGCTCTGCCACTGCTGCTGCAGCCCTGGCGGAGCCGAGCTGGGCCCCCCGAGCCCGGCGGCTGCCGGCGGGGAAGGGGAAGCCACGGCTGTTAACATCCAGCCAGCCCTAAGGCCTGCCCTGTGCCGCCGGCTTGGCCAAGGGTGATGTCCCCGGGGCCCCCTCGGAAGCAGCGTCAAGCCCAGGCTGGGCCGGGCCCACCCCATGAGACCAAGGGGTCAGGGGGAAAGGAGCCCAGCCACACAAGAGATCCTGGCCGCCGTCCCTGAAGGGCTTTGAAATCCCACAGCCATGCAGCCAGAGCCGCCACCCGGCAGAGAGCATGGGACCATCTGCAGGCCCGGCGAGTTGTTAACTCTTCCCTGGACAGATGAAACGTCTAGAGCACTAATCCTCCTCCCAGTAAGAGGAAAGANAGTGCTAATAAATCTGTCTTTATCTTTAAGTTAGGCCTGTTTTGCCTTCTTCCTCATAATTCTGTCTCACAGCAGAAAAATATTTAGACCACTAGACTAAATTTAGCAAACAGAATTCGGCGAACGTGAAACCACTACATAATTTGGCGTTTCCGCCCAGTTTACAAATTTAAAACCTTTACAATAGAGTTCGACCATCACATACATAAGGCTACCGTGGACAGCCACTGGATTTACTATAATTAGAAAGGGGGTTGGCCCATTCTTTGTGAGCTTTAAGACTGCCAGCATACAAGAAGCAGCTCTCCTTGCTATTAAGCTCATAAACCTGGAACTATTATCATTAACCTCCTAAAATTTTTTTGCATTCCTATTCTGACTGTTAAAATCAGATTTTTTTTTTTTTTTTTTTTTTTTTTTTTTTTTTTTTTAATTCCTAGAAATTCTGGGAGCTTTGATGTCTATGATAATAGTTTGGATGGTGACCGGTGTGTTGACATATTTGGCTTGCATGAGGCTGCTACACCCAGATTACGATATTGATGCTACAGTGATGCTCATTACCTCTGCTTGTGCCGTGCTCACCAACATCCTGTAAGTTATTTTGTTCTCCTCTCATATGACATTTGAACCTTGAACCTGCTGCAGGAATTCAATTAAAAAAACTATAGAGAAATAATGGCCTCAAAAATATTAAGTGTTTATGAGTTCCATGAGGATATGGAAAGGGGCCAAAAAGAGAGGTCCTGCTTCTCATTGCAAGTTGCAGTTGCTCTCCTCCTTTCTGTTAGCTGCCACACTGACAAGGCAAATTATGAATCTACAAAACCCAGGAAGAGATTATTGTCCATCTCACTTTTTATTAGATGTCAGAATATTCAAGAACTCTAAAGAAAATGAGGTCTCATTAATTACCCCATTCACAGACTTTCTTGATTATGCAAATCGCTGAAAAACCTAGGAATTTTCTGCTCAGCCACTCTGCACTTCTACTTAATGTGTCAGATTTTACTGTTCAGCATTCAGAAGTGACAGGGTGGTGATGTGTATACGACCTCACTGCTTTCAGAGATGCAGTATATCCTCTGATATTTGCAGCTTTACATCTCTTGCAGACTAAGCCTGATTCTGCACCAGACTGGCCACGGGCACAGCCATGGGGCACAAGCCAGGGAACGCGTGTCAGCCCCTCTGGAAAAGCCAGCTCTGAGCAATGCCAGCCTTCGGGCAGCCTTTGTGCATACCATTGGAGATCTATTCCAGAGTATTAGTGTGCTAATTAGTGCACTTATCATCTTCTTTAAGGTTGGTTTTATTAGTTCATATGCGTGCCTTGCAATCAAGGATAAGTACTATTTTCACAGCGTTGTGACACTAGGTACTAGGTAAATATTTCTTCTCTCTTAATCATACACACTGTAATTGTATCAAAGATAATTGTACTTATTCATGGGAAGTGAAATAACTGTTGGGAGTGTAACTCTTGCTTCTTGGTGTTTCAACTGGATATTTTGGTGTCTCTCTTCATCTGTAGCACCTTCATTCCCTGTGCCGAGGCTCCCTTCCTGGTAAAGGAGGCCAGCACTCATTCTGTACTAGATTAATGGAATTTATTATTCTTTCATGCTAATTAATTAAAAATGACAATAACCGACAATAATGAAGTTAACAAAATGGTGTGTTCATATTTTTCTAGCCACAGTACAAAATAGCTGACCCAATCTGCACATTTGTGTTTTCCATCTTTGTTTTGGCAACTACCATCACGATTTTAAGGGATATTTTTAGTGTGTTAATGGAAGGTAGGACCTGATTCCAGAATCAATACATGTAATATTTTGATTTTTTTATGTTGCTTTCTCCATAATGCTTATATATACTGAAAAAAAGTATAATAGCACATTTCTGCATCACTTTCTGATATTCTCATGATTCTCATCATACTTTAAACCTACTTCTAATTTTAATCAAAATTGTTTTCTACCATTATGTTAGGTTTACACATATGCTAGTTTTTGTAAAAATCTGTGTATTGCTGTTTTGCTAATGAGCTCTGAGTTGCTTTTTGCCATATGTGTAGCATTTCCTTCTATCACTCCTTTGGCATATGAGATGGCTACTCACCTTGTTCATTGTGTATTTCCTTTACCTTTAATAAAAATCTTTGCCAAGAAAAAGTGCTTTGACTGTGCTTTGAACTGTGTCTGTGAAATAGGCTGAGTGCAAGAGACAGAAGTTTAAGAGATCTTTAGTTACATGAGTCCAGAAAAGCAAGCTGTTGGAGCTTTCCAGTTGCATTCCAGTGCATGGGAATAGACAATTCTCAGCACAGCAGCAGCAAGAAGAGCCAGGCTTAGCAATATTTAATCCTGTCAGCTATGGGCCTGAATATTTGATTTGCAATGACTTGAGCAGTCACAGATGCATGTTTTTGCCTTTGTCACACTGAATAATATAATGCAACCTCTTTCTCAGCTGTGAAGGCATGAGGATTAAAGGGAAAAGTAGCTCTAACAGTGCAGGTTTTGAATGGATATTCAGTGTGACTACCTGCATGGCTATTTCTTCTCTCTTTCACTTACACCTACTACTGTTTCAAGAAATAAAATACCTGATACTGTTACAGTAGTTTCATTCCAGGGTTGGTTTGCTTTCAGTGATTGAGAGATATAGCTCCATGTGGAAGTGTACCTAGACAAGAGTGAAGCAACTGACTTTATTTTGGCTGCCAAAACAACAAATCTCTTGATTACTAAGAAAAAAAAAATCAAACTACCAGGAAGAGGGAGCAACCCCTGACACTCAGGAGTCTCTTTCTCAAAGCAGTTACTCCCAGCTTCTGTAAGCAGTGCTGACGAGCCAAAGTCAGCAGTGCTCTGTGCCTCTCTGCACCAGGCCCACTGTCCTCCCGGGGAACTCTCTGGGGAGTTGCTTATCTCCTAAGTAGAATATTCTGCCCAGAATTTTCTGAAAATAAATTGGATACTGGAGCTGCTGTTTCAGTTTACTGATCCAGGTGGAGCATGATGAGCTCATGCTGTTCGCATAGGCATAGAGATGCACTCACAAAAGATGTTGGTGCAAAACTGTGACATGATCTGGCTAAATACCTCACTATCCTATGTAAACTGGAAATTCAGACTGTCCTGTAAAACACACATGAGTCTCAAGCTTCCATGGAGAAGTTTAAAACAAGGCATAGGATTATATAGGAGAGTGAACTCTGAAATAGATGGGCTTTCCAAAGCATTGAATACTTTTATAAAAGTGATACATCCAAGTGAATAAAGGTTCATGATTCATTTTCCTCTATTGATCATAATTCTTATTGTTTTTCCATCCATTTCTCCTTTTCAGGAACATTAAAAGGATTTGCTTATGATGCTGTAAAAGCAAGAATTTTAGCAGTTGAAAAAGTGGAGTCTGTTCACAACCTTCATCTTTGGTCTCTGACAATGAATCAAACTGCTCTGTCTGCTCACATCACCACAGGTCAGTAAATTTCTGTAAGCAGGGAGTAACCATTCCGCTGCTGTCTAGTAAAGGTCAGTCTTTCTTGATTCAGATTAAACTGACTGTGTATCTGTTGCTTGTTAAAAAAATCATCATAATTTTATTGGAAAATAAAATCAACATTAATAACAAGTAAAGCTCTCAGATCCTCCTCCCAGAAACCCTGTTTAAACAACAGGGGCCTCTACTTAGCCCAAAACTTGAAAGCTGCAGAGGTTGTGTGACAACAAAGTAAATGACAAGATATTTAAAATAAATTAATAGAATTAGATTCAAACTGGATTTTTGTCATAATTTTGTCAAACTTGAAAAATGTTGATCTCTACAAGAAAACCATACAGGGGCAATACACATTCCTGATGTATCTCTAGCAGTAAAATAATCTTTAATTATAGATGGAATTTAGAAGTAGCTCAAGTTCATATTTTAAAATATTATTTTAAATTGTAGTTTTTATCCCAGCTGACAAACTGTCCACTACCCTGGTCAATTTTCTTATTTGTCTGTCAGCTTTTTACATATTAAGAAAAAAAAAGCCAGCTGTGTTTAGCCAAGGACAGGGCTAGAGGTGAAGTCCTCCACAGTCCCCATTTTTCAAAAACAGAGGGTCTATCAGCCACCCAAAGCACTTGGCTGCTACTCCCTGATGGGATGAACTAATCTTTATTAAGTATTTCTGCTTTCCTCCAGTCTTCTGCCAAACTGAGTTTCTATGGTGATTGCTTAACTCT
The DNA here is from genome assembly GCA_013400675.1 of Oxylabes madagascariensis. Classification (NCBI taxonomy): domain Eukaryota; kingdom Metazoa; phylum Chordata; class Aves; order Passeriformes; family Timaliidae; genus Oxylabes; species Oxylabes madagascariensis. The sequence goes on from VYZR01058532.1 coordinate 29,476, forward strand.
TGCTGAAATGGCATATTCCAACCACATTTGAATTAACAAAGGTTTGCTGGCATAGAGGTTCCTGAAAGGAGGATAAAAAGGACAAGAAACACTTTTCAAACAAACTTCTTGTTAAAAGTTTCTATCCTAGAGGTATACAATATCTATATTATATATCAATGTCTATATTAGAAGTATACAATACTTCTTTAAAGTATTATCAAAATGTATGTGTTTTGATTATTTTTTGCTTGCTATCTGTAGCAGACACAACGGACAGCCAGAAGATTTTGAGAGATGTTACCCAAGCCCTGTTTGAGCACTACAGCTTCCACTCCATCACCATTCAGATTGAATCAGGAGAGGACCAGAAACCAGACTGTGTCTTCTGCCAAGAGCCCAGGGATTAAAGGCAGCAGTGTGCTATGCCAAATAACCATCTCCCCTCTTACAGGTCAATGGAGACTATATGTGCTGGTTGAATGTAATTGATTAACAACAAATGGTAATTAACGGACATAACAAGCCCTCCCGTTGAAAGCAGAGCATGGCCCTTTCTTCGTTGGTATCATCTACCATGAGAGAACATGTATTAAATCCAGCCATCAGCCAGATTGCCTGTCCATCAGCTGTTTCTTTCAATTACAAGAGAAGTATCTAAATTATTCTTGACTAGACCAGCAGATTGGCAGTAAAGCAACATTTAGAATGCCTGTTTGTAATTACAGGTAACAAAAAACTAATCAACCTTCAAATTACCAACGGACAAATTATCACAGGTATAATGAAATGTGAGTTTGGTGTTAGCAAACTCAACACTCACTCAGGATGAAAAAGAAAATTTAAATTACTACAAGAGTTGAAGAAATTTGGGGAAGAAAGTTGTGATGGTGAGTTTTTCTTTATGCATATTTTTGTAAACCCTCTTGAATGGTTTGTTCCTGTTTTCCCCCTGATGTGTATGGTTTTACCCAAAGTTTTCTCCTCCCTTGCCCAGTTGTCATTCACTACCTGAACCCACCTGTTACCTGATCTACATAATGTCAATCCCCCCTGATCCCGACCCCTTGTTCCAGAGGGTTCCCTGTCAGTCTTAAACCCCTCCCTGGGATTCCCCTAATCCAGGATGCCCCATTGGCCCATGTGACCCTTTCCACTCCCTTTGCATTTCCTATTGCTTTTCATATTTTGAGCCCCTCCCTAATCTCCTCCCCATTGTATCTCTGATTGGTTGAAGAATTGTATCCTCCCCCCTGTTCCTCCCCCTGTTTAAAAGACTGTGTAAGAGGCTAATTTTGGCTTTCTAGTCACTGCCACCCTTGGGGAATAAACTCTTTAAGATGCACATGAGAGACCTCTTCCTGTTCTTTGTCCCAATCCTCGATGCTTTGGCACCACCGACTGCTGTTGAGAGCAGCCCTACTGCTGCCAGAAGCAGCAGCTCTGCTCTACTGCCACCCGAGCCCGATCTGGCACCGGGGCAGCCACTCTCGGCGCGGTCCGGGCAGTGTGAGCTAGCACGGGGGATTTCTCCGGCGGATCGCGTCAGAAAGTGGTGGTGCTTTCCCTGCCTTTTGGCAGACACTCCTCTTCCTGCCTAGTAAGGGAAGTGTCAGATACGTACCATGGATCGCAAGAGCATGGATCGCATGTTCATTTCATTCATGTTTGGCAAACAGCTCTTTGTTTTCTTAGGTAGCCCTATTTATATTTTCAGCTAGCCTTCAGGCAAACTCTTTACTGCGAGGCGTGAGCAGTATTCTGAACTATTAACCCATAACTTAAACAGTGTTGCACCATGATAAATTATGAGAGAAGATTTGAGGTGAATTTCTGTGTGTCCATGTCAAAAGGTACCACTGAGTCATGACAATAAAACAGACCAGGTGCTCTTAGAAAATGAAAAAATAATTAGAGTAAGGAAAGGCTAGGACCCATTGTGAACATCCCGCTGGTGTTATCCAGTGACACTACTTCTCTGAAGTTATATCAGATAATTTAAAAAAGCCTTTGGCATATCACACAGCCATTCATTGTAAAAGGAAGTGACCTGCCTCTCCTTCAGGTAAGTAATTCCCACATTTCCTAACAAGATATGAGTCATGGTTTCCCCAACTGAGTGTGTCCACCAAAACACTCTAAACCACTGCTCGCTCACTCCCACATTCCCCCTCCTCTTCTCCTGTGGTGGTCTGGAGAGGGGAATCGGAGGCACAAAAGGTAAAGGTTATAGATTGGGATAAGAACAGTTTACTGGAAACAGCAATGAAGTAAGAAAATGAACAGTAACAGCAGCAATACTAGTGATAGAATATACAAGAGGCGAATGATTCACATGCGAGTGCTCGCCCCTGACAATACCCCACCGTGCTGCCACACCACATGACTCCAAAGTGACCCTTTCCCCATCCTGGGAAATGTTAGGAGGTGGTGTAGAATAACCTCCAGGTCCTGGCCATGCCTCCTCCTGGCTACTGCAAAAATTAAGCCTGGCTTGGCCAGAACCAGGACAACGTGCTAAATCTTCCTCTTTTACATACCTGGCAATGCTTACAGCAGAACTGAGAACAAAGAGTCAGATCTTTCTGCAATCCCTCTATTTTTGTCCAACTGAATTCAACTCTCACCTCTTGGCAAAAGCAAGGGTTGCACTTCAAAATGCATGCTCCAGTGCTCCAAAAAACAACTTCAATTCTGCCCCTGGCCATAACAGTGCTTACCATGCAGAACTAGACATAATGTTTTCCCACTCCACAGTTCTCTCTCCAACAGCTGTAGGGCTCACTTTACTAACAGGTTTGTTAGAACAAAATAAATTATGTGATACCAAGTGGTACTGTATTTCCAGACTGATAGATGGAAAGACCATTGTGTTATTAAGGTGTAAATGGGTCTGGCTTTTTAGGAAATTCAGTTTTATTAGCAATAGGTTCACCTTAGTTTTCTCCTTTATCATTCTAAGGAGATTAGAATTTTTTATTGGGGCTTTTGACTACAGATAATACATAACTATGTGATGATGGATTGATGTATTAAACTGACATTTGTTACCTGGTAGGGGGAAGAAGAAATTATTCTGCTTAGTGGAAGATCTTACTCAGGTAAACCTCCCACTGAAATCAGATGAGGTATTAAAACAAAACACCCACTAGGAATTTCATGAGTATCTCATTATTTACCAGCTTGAAAGAACTGAGGCCATAGCAGTGGTATTCAGAACAGTGATAAAGACAATTCTTGCCCTTCACAGCTGAAACTCCAGAAGATAAGACACAAATAAATCAAAGCACAGTAAGAAATTCTAAATGATGAAGTTAACTTGTCTTTCAGCCAGTTTCTCTGCTGGTATAATTTAGCATAGTTGCCTCCTTCCAAAGGCAACTCAGCTGTGCTTGTCAGGTAATCTGAGTATTCTTTTCATTACTTTGAGAGGACAAGTTAATAGTGTGGCCTCCATATGAAAGAAAATGTCTTTCCAAGTGTTTGGAATAAAATAAGGACATAGACCTGAATAAAACTGAGAGTTCTGAGGAAGAGTTTTATGGTCAAGGACAGTATAAACGATAACGTGTGGGTTACAGAAACATTCATATAGGACATAGATTTAGTTCTGAGATTAAGGCTGAGGTAGGGAAAAAGACCAGAATCTTAAGAGCAAGGGTGGATTTTAGAGAGGATTTAAACAGGCAAGTGATACGGTCCACTAAGAAAGTTATGCTGAGTAGTAGAGCTGTGAAAAATCTGGATGGAAGCAACAAAAGAGGGGTTGGAAAACAGAAGATTCAGCAGTCAGCACCAGGACTGCTGAGGCTATAAGGCAAATTAATTGAAAGGGAAAGTGGGAAAGTGTTTCATTATGTTTCGGAAAAAGGAGCAGTGAAATATAGGGATGTAAGGAAAGGAATTCATACAAAATAATGACCTGTAATGAAAGAGAGTGGGGGGAAAGTTGTAAAAAAGTTTTAAGAAGTAGGTGAGGCAGCAGCTTCCATCCACCGTAGTGTAACCTGGGTGTGTGAGTAGTAAAGGTCAGGGCAGGATTGGGGAGACAGAGAAGTCTGGGTTTGTTAGCAGCAGTAAATGTATTTCAAGCAAAAAGAATTTAACCACGTATCTTTAGCTAAAGCTAGAAACCTAAGGGAATTTTACCTAAATATGATAGATTGAAGATGAATTTAGAGAAAATATTTACTTGTAGTTAAAAATATTGCTATAAGGAACTGAGTTTTTAATGTTCTTGTTATGCATATGAATGTAAAATGTATGTTTGTTCCTCATTCCTGTCGTCTGATCCTCAGGGATATGATCTTGGTACAAGGTTGTCTTCAGAATACAGTCTGATTGACTAGGGAGGACTTCTGCAGAAATGCTACTGATATGCAGAGGCCAGAGACAATTTCTAGACTTGTCTGCTTTTATTAACTTTACAACTTTTNNNNTCTTGTCACCAATAGAATAGTCTTACTGTTACTAAAGTCATAGACATCGTTCTGTGCTCTCCTGAGATGTTATTATGAGAACTGTATATGAAATCAAGGATTCTATTGCCCACTTAGTGTGAGAAATCACAAAAGTAATTCATCTCCAGAGGAAGGCAAACAGATATCCCTGTCCACGGCAGCAAATGATGGGCTCAGGAACAAGGGCTCTGCAGGTCTGCAATATGTCTCTTTCCAATGTCAAGAGGTTATATCAATTTTGTCTTGGAGCATTTTCTCCTCAGTGGTAACAGCTAGCATGCCCCAACACACATCCCCCAGTGCCTTCCACCAGCCATAGCAGACAAGTTCTCCTTCCTTTTTCATTCCCTTTGACTATTGTTCCCTTCTTCTTTGCTTTTCTATTTTTCCCCATTTTTCTTCTTTCAGATAGTGCATATCCTTTCTACTTACAACTCTTCCCATTCCTCTTCAGCCTGTGTGGTTAGATAAAAGCTCCTCAGAAAGAAACTGCCTTTTGCTCCATGTTTATTGAAAATGTGGCATAATGCCCCCTCTTTTTTTTACAATAGGAACTTAATAAAAACAAAGAGCAACAGCCTTTCCAGACTTCACATATTAACACGTCCAGCACTGCTGTATATTTACTTTATATTAAAGTTATTTAGAATGTTCCTAGCAAAAAAATTATCTGAACTAACTCCAGCTTAAGGTACTCTTTAATGTTCTCAGGCTTTCTGATAATCCCTTTCAGCTAAAAAAATAAAAGCCTTTCTCACTTGAGCACACACAATTCAGGCAAGAAAGAAATTACAGACTTCCAGTTGCCTCCTTTTACTTCTCTCTGCTTGGACCTTGTGTCAGACAGTCCGTGTCTAGCAAGAGTGCACTGCAGCAAAGAAAGTTTTGGATAGCAGCCCAGTGAAAACAGTGTCTGGAACAGAAGCGCAACCGAGGGTTTTTAACATGGTTACTGGTGCACATTCAGGCTTTTCCATCCCAGGTGTTATGCTGATGAGAGACATGTCTGCTTTTCACTACAGTCTCAGGGTTTGACTTTCAGTTTTTGAAAAGGATGAAAAGAAATGAATGTACAGAAGCTAGAAGGGTTGTATTGTGAAACATTCCTGGTGGCAGCAGGCACATTTTACCCCATGGCTTGCAGTCTACCAGCAGGGCTCTGTAGCTTTGCCTCCCAAACCGCACTGCCGCATGCTCTGCCAGCTGTGCTGCCTCTCCTACCACACACCACAGAAACTGCCCTGGCATGCAATGAAAGGTGTCCNAAGGTCAGGGCAGGATTGGGGAGACAGAGAAGTCTGGGTTTGTTAGCAGCAGTAAATGTATTTCAAGCAAAAAGAATTTAACCACGTATCTTTAGCTAAAGCTAGAAACCTAAGGGAATTTTACCTAAATATGATAGATTGAAGATGAATTTAGAGAAAATATTTACTTGTAGTTAAAAATATTGCTATAAGGAACTGCGTTTTTAATGTTCTTGCTATGCATATGAATGTAAAATGTATGTTTGTTCCTCATTCCTGTCGTCTGATCCTCAGGGATATGATCTTGGTACAAGGTTGTCTTCAGAATACAGTCTGATTGACTAGGGAGGACTTCTGCAGAAATGCTACTGATATGCAGAGGCCAGAGACAATTTCTAGACTTGTCTGCTTTTATTAACTTTACAACTTTTGGATGGTCAGAAGAACTACAGGAAAACTGACCAAAAATTGCTTTATCTAAATTATTCTTGAAACCATTGTGAAATGGAAAGGTATTTCTCATGTAAGTGGTCTGTTTTCCATGCCTGAATGTTTTCTGATGGAGTTCAGTTCATATGGGCAACTACAGGCTTTGCTGAGTTGCCCATACTGAAATTCTAGCAACATGTGTATACTCATTTTCCTCTAGAGTAGTCATTATGCAGCTTGTAAATGATGTATTTCTCTGATGCCCTAAAAGTTCTCTCTCTTTTTCACTTTCCACAAGGATAAGGAGTTTGTAGAAACTCAAGACATTTTGGAGTAGAAATCTTGAAATAGTCAAATGCAAAGTTAAACTTTCCACATTCAGCAGTGACAAAAAGCTTAAATGGCAATAGTGCGCTGAGATGACCACCAAACACTGACAGAAGTATTTATAATTATTCAAACTGGGAACAGTTAAGGAACAAATCTGCTCTTGGCACCAATAGAATAGTCTTACTGTTACTAAAGTCATAGACATCGTTCTGTGCTCTCCTGAGATGTTATTATGAGAACTGTATATGAAATCAAGGATTCTATTGCCCACTTAGTGTGAGAAATCACAAAAGTAATTCATCTCCAGAGGAAGGCAAACAGATATCCCTGTCCACGGCAGCAAATGATGGGCTCAGGAACAAGGGCTCTGCAGGTCTGCAATATGTCTCTTTCCAATGTCAAGAGGTTATACCAATTTTGTCTTGGAGCATTTTCTCCTCAGTGGTAACAGCTAGCATGCCCCAACACACATCCCCCAGTGCCTTCCACCAGCCATAGCAGACAAGTTCTCCTTCCTTTTTCATTCCCTTTGACTATTGTTCCCTTCTTCTTTGCTTTTCTATTTTTCCCCATTTTTCTTCTTTCAGATAGTGCATATCCTTTCTACTTACAACTCTTCCCATTCCTCTTCAGCCTGTGTGGTTAGATAAAAGCTCCTCAGAAAGAAACTGCCTTTTGCTCCATGTTTATTGAAAATGTGGCATAATGCCCCCTCTTTTTTTTACAATAGGAACTTAATAAAAACAAAGAGCAACAGCCTTTCCAGACTTCACATATTAACACGTCCAGCACTGCTGTATATTTACTTTATATTAAAGTTATTTAGAATGTTCCTAGCAAAAAAATTATCTGAACTAACTCCAGCTTAAGGTACTCTTTAATGTTCTCAGGCTTTCTGATAATCCCTTTCAGCTAAAAAAATAAAAGCCTTTCTCACTTGAGCACACACAATTCAGGCAAGAAAGAAATTACAGACTTCCAGTTGCCTCCTTTTACTTCTCTCTGCTTGGACCTTGTGTCAGACAGTCCGTGTCTAGCAAGAGTGCACTGCAGCAAAGAAAGTTTTGGATAGCAGCCCAGTGAAAACAGTGTCTGGAACAGAAGCGCAACCGAGGGTTTTTAACATGGTTACTGGTGCACATTCAGGCTTTTCCATCCCAGGTGTTATGCTGATGAGAGACATGTCTGCTTTTCACTACAGTCTCAGGGTTTGACTTTCAGTTTTTGAAAAGGATGAAAAGAAATGAATGTACAGAAGCTAGAAGGGTTGTATTGTGAAACATTCCTGGTGGCAGCAGGCACATTTTACCCCATGGCTTGCAGTCTACCAGCAGGGCTCTGTAGCTTTGCCTCCCAAACCGCACTGCCGCATGCTCTGCCAGCTGTGCTGCCTCTCCTACCACACACCACAGAAACTGCCCTGGCATGCAATGAAAGGTGTCCTGCTGGGACACATGCCATATGACTCCTTGCATGCAACAGCTAAGAGCTTCTCACCTATGGGGACTCCTCATGAATTGCAAGGGCAGAACCATCATCCAGGCTTTGGTGAAGCACCGGCTTCTTTTTTCCTACTGTGTCGTTATATTCCATACTAATTTTTTCCTTGGAGACTGAAGCTGACTGGAACAGTTCATGGACCTTCTGTCTAAATAAGAAAGAGCAGGAATTCATTAATCATGGCACAACCTGCTAATCCACAACGAGGCACAAGGCACTCTGGGCTAGCTCCTGGTCTAGGCAGTAATTCTGATATCAAAATGCTTGGAAACAGAGTGCTTCCCAGCAGCAACCTGCAACCTGGCTCTTTAACTTTTGGCTGCTGCCCTGCTTTCTCATTTGCTGACAGGCAAGCGTTAGCAGTGCTTTGAAAGACATGCTGTGCTTTGAAGGCTGTGGTGCACTTTGAAGGAGCAGCACAAACTGCTGATGAGCTTATGAGGGCATTGCATCCAGCCCTCCTCTAACATACAGACAGTTTTTGCAAAAGCAAATCCTTTGTAGGATGGAATAAAAAATTATAAGGGTTGCAATGTTATCATGGTACCAAGCACCTGGGAAATGGCTGGGAATGAGCTGCAGAGATGTACTCTGCCTGCAAAGGTGCACATTGCCCTTCAATATGCATGAGCAGCCGCAACAATTCCACAGGAGTGCCGACAGGAGAAGAGTCTGAATGTGAAATGAAATTTAAAAACTCCCTTTGCCCTTTAAACTACACTTACAGAATTAAATGCAGAATCAGGGAGCATAAAAAATGTTCTCTTGAAAAGAATAGTTTCGACTTTCTCTGAGTATTTTCTGCACTGTGAGTGTTTCCAAGAATTGATCAGACGCACTCATTTCTATGGTGTATTAGCCGAAAATAGCTGGTCATCCATTAGTCCCCTGCTGAGTTTCAATTGCAAAGATATGACTGAAAGCTGGTATTAACTGTGACAGAGGCTTAAGAGCCATATAGGCTTCAATATAGTATAAAAGAGGTGAGTCAATAAGGCTTTTCAACAGTAGTTTAATGTCATTAATTTGTATTCTCCTAGCACACAGAGTTTGTAGTACGCACAGCTCACGTTTTTGTGGTCAGAGATGGGCTCTGCTCTACCAGGGCTGGAGAGAGCAGGGACAGGAGAGGAACATGATGAAGGAAATCAGAGTGATTTTTGTGAGGTCATATCTGAGTTCTGTGGTGGAAGCTGTTATACAAGCCTTTTATACTCAGATTTCTCTGAGTGTGCTGTAATAGCCTGCCCAGGAACAGACACATAACCACAAATACATGTCAGCACTTACCTGTACAGACTGGATTGCATTAGACAGCTATGTTAATATTATGGAAAAGAAGAAAGGAAAGTCAGAGAGAACTTAAAATCTGTGACAAAAAAAAAAGGGTACCAGACACAAGACACAAGACACAAGACACAAGACACAAGACACAAGAAGGAAAAAAACCCCAACAAGCTTCTTTTAAGGAAGGTGTATTGGAACATATCACCTCATGTTTCTTTATAGTTTATTTTTTAGCAACATCTAC
>VYZR01058537.1:13300-25138 GCA_013400675.1 Oxylabes madagascariensis
ACTGTGCTGCTGCCATCTGCTTGTTCCAGGCTGTCCTGCCCTGGGGATGTCTGTGTGCTCCTGGGAACACCCTCTGTCCTGCCAAAAGAGCAGACCACTGGCACTCACTGCCCAGACTTGCTTACTTAACCAAGCTTAAGATTTCAAATTTTGAGCCTCCAATTACATTTTTGAAGTTTTGTTTGGCTTTTCATGGCCCCAGAAAGCTATATCCCAATATGATAAATCTCCCATGCCAAGAAGGAAAAACAAAAGCAAACAAACAAACAAAAATGACAGGCAGGATGAAGAGAAGGAGTGGGTATGGAGACAGCATGGCATTTCCAGCACAACTGTTGGACGACCTCACTGTTAGTTGCTTGTATGAAGCAAGACCCCACAACAACCAGGGTATTTTGCAGGGCATTAAANTACTTCTACATTAATGTACAATTACATGCAGTGGATAGATATGGAAAAGAATCCTAGCCTTGGCATGGAGAATTTCTGTAGAGACACAGCATTTACAAGGTATGTTATTACTGACACCTAATTTAGTCTGTCAGAGCAACACTATNCGTGTTGAGGCTGTTATATGCCAAGTTTTGATTATTTCAGCAAATTAGGATCTTTCTTGCCTGAGGCCAGTATTTTGAAGATGCCCTGAAAAGCCCTGTTTTAAAATTCACTGAAACTACAGGACTTCAAGTCAACTAGCCAAAGAGCCAGGTTCTCCTGAATAGCTGCTCACTGTTTGCAGTATATATGCAGAGAACGAGAATTTGTAATTACTCATTCTCAGCACCTGAAATTACCTCTGTTTTGCTATCAGCATTTGGGACATGGAACCTACAAAGCATCAAAGAAGATCACATGTTTCTGCTTAGGCTTCTGAGGTTCAGCAAGCCTGGGAGACAGGACCCAAAGCTGTGCATCCCAAATTTCACCACTTTGCCATATCAATCAGCTGTGTGACATTCAGTGGCTGTTCCCAGCATGGGCTTTGGCCACGGAGCAGTGCAACATTGATGACAGCTCCAGGTGAGACTAAGCTCCATCCTTTCCTGTGGGCAGACCACCTGAATGGCAAGAAATAGGCTGTGTGTGATGGCTTAGGGTATAAGAGTGACAAAGAGGTTCCATGTTTGCACAGGAAGGCTTTCAGAACTGAGCTATGAAATTCATTTCAGCACATCAGCCAGGAGCTTAAAGAAGAAGGTCAGCCCAAGGCTGGCTTTCTTAGCTTGGCTGCTGAGTATTTTTCAAAGTCCAACCCTTTCAAATTATTCCTTCAGGCCCACATCAAGGCAAAGCTGGTCCCCTGTATTGCTTGATTCACAGAGCAGTTCAGAGCCCTCTTATTCCCTGTACAGTCACTGGATCCCATTCCTCCATCCTGGTCTGTGCTAGAGTTGCTCCTTGCAGCCTACACAACGTATACATCCAGGCTTTTGCTTTGTGCAGTACCAGCCCAGCCTGAGGGGACAGTGCCTGGGTTTAGAGCAGCTCCTGTCTTCATTCTTGAGATGGTTTTCAGAAGGACAGGAACTGAGCTTTCCTAGAACAATCAGAGACCAACATACAATTACACTGTATTACCTTCAGTCAGATAAATCACTTTTGGGAAAAGAGGTTCATAACAACTCCAGACATGCCTAATAGTTCCACTGTGAGTCTCTGGATAAAGCCAGGGACTGGAAACAAAATGAAATCATTACATGAAATTATTTGTACTACTGTAGTGTTTGAGAGTCCCAGCTAAAATGAGACCTTACTTCAGCAGGTGCTGTGCAGAGCCAGACAGAGGCAGTTTCTGCCTGAATTATTTTGCCATCTCAATACAAAGGAGAAAGGCAGGGGTGCCCTTGTTCCCTCTCTTCCCTCAGGCATAGGCACAGAGGAGGATTTCAAATCTGGGGCCAGCCAAGGCTGGTGTGAATGACAGCCGAGAGCAGAGGTTTTGCAACACCACATAACCCAGGTAACCTTATTTTTATTGTTGTTGTTATTAAATACATTATCAGAGCCTCCTCAAGCAGTGTAAACCGAGATGATTTCCTCAAGCTACGCTCCAAGAGGCATATTACACCCCCCACCAAACTTATTGAATTAAGTGAAGTGTGCATATTATCTTTGCTTATGGCTTTCAAGGCTCATGAATGCTACTGTAATTGTTTCATAACACAGATCAATAAGTAAAGCCCAAATATGCCCTGCCTGCCTCAGAGAAAAGGCATTAAGAGTAGCTGGGTAACAGCTTTTTCGAGATCTTTCTGCCCACCAAATAAAGAGAACTCACTGTAAACTCTCACTTCTCAGGAAAAGATCTTACTTGCAAGTCAGTCTGTGAATTGCTTTGTAAACAGAAGATGGCAAGAGCTTTCATTTGGAATTAAGGAATCAAGTTAACTGGCTAAGATTATCCTAAAAAGTCCTAAATCTTAAAGCATTTTAAATTAATCCACATTTTAAAGGGCCTCCCTTCGCCCCACATCAGTGTTGTCAGGTTCCATGTGTTATTGGGTGCAAACAGAGATCTGCTAGATATTCCAGAAAGATCACACGGGTGAAGTTTGTGTTTACTTGAGGACAACAGGAAACACAAAAAGTAACAAAGGACAATAAAAGAAATTTTAAAAAAATCCTAATTTCTTGCTATGTTGAAGAAATTTTTGAGTGTGTTTGTCATTTGCTCTGAGAGGAACTATGCCTTGCTATTTATGCAGCAAGTTAGCACATTTCTGAAGACATAAATAAAAATATCAAGGTGAAACACTGAGGAGTTTATTAGCTTAGTTATTAAGAGCTCTTTACACTTAACAACCTAAAGCATACACAGAGCAATTTGCAATCAACACTTTTTAAGCTCCATTCCTTAAGTAAGCTTTCTTGCTTCCTTGAAAACATCTTTCTTGTCTTCGAACTTTAAAAGAGGAAAGCCAAATTCATGAAAGCAACTTCTTAGCTATGCTTTCCTCTCTCCTCCTTATTCCATCATATCTCCTGTTCTCAATGAGCTAATTACTTTGTAATTGGAGCAACAGAGCCTCCTGCCAGGGCAGGATTCAGCCCAGTAAGAACATTTCTCATGAATGGGATCCAGCTGGATAAGGGGCCAGTGCAAGCCAGGGATGTGACAACTGGCAGACCTGTTGGCCTGGGACACTTGTTCCCCTCTCCTGGTTACACCTTCTCCGCTAATCAGAGATCCCCTCTGGATCCCCTCCTTCCACTGCCATCTCCTCTCCCATGCATTACTCCACTGCTCTATTCCTCCCTCATACACAAACTCCATCTTCTCCCATCTCCTTCATCTCTTCCAGTCCCTCCAGGACCTACATACCTCCTCTCCCTTCACTCATCAGCTTTTTCTTTCATCCTCCTTCCCTCTTTTCCCCTTTTCCATATTGGTTTTGTCTCTTCTCTACATCCGAAAAAATATTTCTGCTGCTAAATAGACTTTGTGAGATGTGCTGTGCTTATTCAAGCCTTGCACTCACAACACCCAGGTTAGCTTAATATATTCTCTTAATTATCTTGCTGGCTGGCTGCAATACATCATCCTAAACCAAGCTAGCAATAGGCAGTGCACTTAAAGATAGCTCATGGAGTGTAAACGAACCCACAGGTCCTTGCAATGATCATGCAAGTGAGACACCTTCTGGCAAGGGTAACATGAAACAGACACATTGAGTTTGCAGATAAGACCCTTTATTTTTAAGTAATCCATGAAAACATACCCAATACTCCGAGTAAGAACAGAGAAGCAAAATTCATGTTTCAGATATAAATCTTGAAATTCTGGCCTTTTTACAGACTTAGAGCTGAGAATCACAGCACTTCAGCTTCTTTCCCTGACTTGTTTAAATAACACTTCTCTACTTCTCTGGACTGGAAGCCTTTAGGGATCATCTCGTAGCAGTTCTTTAAATTTTCCTCAAATTCAAAAGAAGAATATTAGGTTCTGCAACACCCACGTGGTAGCTTTCAGGAGAGCTACAACACCATGTGGCACAAGAAGGTGCTCTGGGACCTCTCCTAGAGGCTTTGCATTCACTTGCTCTTTGTGTTGTTACCATTAATCTGAAATAAATATTATTAGACAGAGAGCTTATGGTGAATCTAAGAACCTAATACAGGCAGTCAATTCAATTAGGGTGGATAGGAGAAGAGGTGGCTTTGCAAGAAGACAATGAGAAAAGGAATCAGTAAATAAATGACATAATAACCTTCTTTATCATGGGCCAGGCCAAGCATCCCATTAAAAAAATTACTAAAGCTACAGCAGAGAACTCTCTGGGCAGCACCTCATTTGTCTTGACACAACACAACACCAAAAAGTCATGCTGTAATACTCAGCTCTCTTGATTGGTTTTCAAATTTGTATACTTCTCAGTCTTGTATGAACACATTTTCTGAGGACAGGAAAAAAAGAGACCCAGGAGCTTTGTTCTGAAATAATGCAGTATTTCCCAAAGCTGCAATGAGTAAAAATATTTTCATAAACTAACTTAATTAAACTTTGAAAGAAAAATCTTTAAAAAGAAAATCCAAATATTTTGGTAGGATTGTAATGCAACAGCTCAGGTGAAAATTAATGTAAAGTAATCAATGTAAACTAAAGGGAGCACTAAAACAGATCCTCATTTCTGTTGCCAACACTGAATTCAAATAGGATCATGCTGGCAGCAATATAAAGAAAAATAACTTTTTATCCAAAATTAATCCTAGGCAGCCAAAATGCAGGATACATTACTGAAACAGAAGCTGGTACATACAGAGCACCATCACTGGGATAATTTTATTTAATGTGACAGCATCTTGAATTATTAGAAAAACTATTTCAGTAGATAGGAAACTCCAAAACACACATCAGCTTCCTGAACTCTCACCACCTGTTTCTAAATTCATGAACATTTTAGACATATACAAGAAGAGTCTATTCAACTGATTGTAAATAGGAAAAGAAGAGATTCTGACACACAGCTCTATTGGCCATTTGTGGATGTGACTGAAAACAAGACCTTCCTTGCAGTTATTTGGCTGATTGAGTTGTACAGTCCTTGTTTGTATTATCAGGGGTTTGGAGACCATCGGATCTGAATGCAGAAAATCATTTTCTCCCTGTTCAGATTCATTGTAGTTTAGTGCCAACAGAGGGAAGGACAACTTTTGCATTTTTCTGCAGCATGGTAAAATGTTTTCACAATCCCTTTCTACCCTTTTTATTTTTCCTCCCACTGTAGTTTTAAAGCATGCTTAACTTTGACGACATCTTTTTTCCTTGCTGGTGGTGCCTGCTGGTGATTGATTTCTAGTTAACAGAAGACATCACACAAAACTATCAGTGAGCAAATTAAAATGATCTATTAGTCCTTTCTGGCTTTATACTTTCTGAAGCCATTAGAGAGGCGAGCATACCTGTGCCACGGCAAGGGAAAAGATCCTGTAATGTTTCATCTGCTTGTGCTTTCTGGGAACATGTCCAATGATGTTTGACTGCCAGGGGAAGGCAGTGTTGTGTCCCTGGGGACTGCACTGGAGCAGGGCTTCCCGATACCTCGTCAGCCTGCACTGCACAAAGCCCTGGTGCCTGCGGTGGCTTCCCTTGAAGGGAGACAGCACTGAAGGGAGGTGGCTCCAAAGGAAGATTGCCTGAGCTTCAAGTCTTCAGAGATTTGACAGCTCAGCCAAAGGGTGTTTTTTAGGTTTTACCTAAAAGAAAAAAAAAAAAAATAAAAAAAAAAAAATAAATTTGATTTTCCACACTCAATAAATTTGATTTTCCACACTCAATAAATTTGATTTTCCACACTCAATAAATTTGATTTTCCACACTCAATAAATTTGATTTTCCACACTCAATAAATTTGATTTTCCACACTCAATAAATTTGATTTTCCACACTCAATAAATTTGATTTTCCACACTAAAAAAAAAAAAAAAAAAACTGGTTTTTTTTTTCTGTTGTTGTTAGAAAAACATTTTTCACAGATTTCTTTTGGCTGAAACAGTAAGTTCTTGGAGCTTTGGCTTTCTGCAAGAAGCCATAATATTGTCTGAAAAATCAATCAATTAATAATAGTTAGCTCATGGGAACAGCTCCAGAGAAAATTTTTCCTCCTGGTGAATGGCTCTTTAGAAGTTGTACAGAATATTTCTCCTTTGCCTACCGACAAAGGGATCATTTCACTCCTCCCATTCTTGCCTTCTAGAAACACCCACAAACTGAAAACTCCCAAACAGGGAAAAATAAACCTCAGACGCCCATTTTTCACCTCGCCGGGTCCCGTGGAAGGAGCCGGCTGCTCTTGTGGCTGCTCTGCAGCCCAGCAGACAACGCAAGAGGGCTCTGTGGCTCTGTGGCCGCTCCCACCACTTGACACTGCTCGGTGGATTTCTCCTCACCTGGTCCTTCCTTCTCCGTACCGCGGGCTGCTGGCACCCCTTCCCAGGGGTGCAGGGTGGGAATGCTCCCTTCTCCTGCCGGCAGCTGTCCCCGGCTCCTGGGCCGGGCTGGCTCCGCGCTGTCGGCACAGCGAGGGCCCGGCAGCGAGCGGCCCTGCCCCGGAGGCCATGGGCCCTGCGGGCAGCCCCTGCTGGAACGGCCTTCCCCTCTTCGGAGTCTCTATAGAAGCTCAGAGCAGGCAAAGCTCTTGGTTTCAAAGCTCTTTCTCTTCTGAGATCATTGAAGCTTCTGCTGCAGGCAGAGCTGGCCACGTGGATGTGCCTGCAGTGCGTGACCAGAGCAGCTCCCTCTTGGGCCTGATGCCTGCTCCCATCTCATCCCCATCTCCATCCTGGGGCTTCTCCCTGGACCCGCAGTCACCACTTCTGCTGCAGAGCCACACTTGGTTTTTCATTTTTACCATTTTGCCACCACGGCTCAGCCAGTTTTTCGCAGGAGAACTTTCTGGAAAATTTCCCTGCTTGTCTCAAAAATCTGTGGGATTTGTTACAGTGGGGAAAATCTCCCCTTCCCCTGACAAGCTCTGACATTTGCTGATGGCTGCTCAGCCCCGGGAACATCAGGTGGCTGCTGGCCCCATCGCAGCTGCGGCATAGATGGGTTCCTCCCTGTCCCTGCAAAAGTGCCACAGACAGCTGAGAATGCCCTCCTCAGAGAATTCCCCTGGACCACAGAGCCATGGCTCTTGCCTTGATAACTGCCCTTGCTTTTCCAGCCATCAGAAGTCATAGATGGCATTTTATCCATATTTTCTCCTTTACTCTTTTGAAACCGACACCAAAGAAAATCTCAGCCTATAGATGGAAAAAACCCCCTAAGTACATGATCTCTTCAGAGTGGGGAGAGTGTTATTACAGTAACTGTCGCAGTGTATTAAACATTCCTGGGCTGCCCCATGTCAAAGACAGGCTAACCCGAGCACATGTAGCACCACCTCAGCTCAGACCATGCAGGTGCATCCATCCACGCAGGCAGGGGCAGCAGGAGCCTGCACTGGGGAGTCTTACAGCACTAACCAGCATTTGTGCCAAGGATAGACAGGCTGTAACCACGTCAGGGGTGGGCACTGACCCTTACCCGGGGCTCCTCTGAGTGTGTGGCCGTCAGAACTCCTTCATCTCCATCTGGTCTCACCTGAACAACATGCCCAAAGGAAGACATAAACACCTCTTCTGCAACAGGTTCTCCAAGGACAACAACAAAACATTTAATTAATGTCATCCTTCTCCCCTGGACAAAGGGAAGTACAGCCCATATGGACATCACCAGCTGGGTGTCTGTAGCACCGAATGGCAGAGTCAAGGGAGGGCAGGGAATCAGAGCTGGACTGAACCCTGCCTGCCCACCATCCCCTCCCACACATGCACAAGCCTTTTCCCTGGTCTGCTTCCATGAACACACTTGAATCTCTTCACTGCAGGTTTTGCAAGAGGACCCCTGGAGCCTACTGCATTACTAGGAGTTGTGCATCTTCTTCCCAACCCATAACATCCTCTAACAGTGTCCAGCAGGTCCCAAAGGAGTGGGGAAAGGAGTGAGTTTGCCCCCTGCCAGCAGAGTGACAGCAGAGATGGCACAGCTGGAGAAGGACAGGTCTGCCCTGCCTGCAGACACACATTCCCTGTCAGCCAAGTCTCCAGCTGGCAGATCAGAGGAGCCAGCTGCTCTGATGGAAATGAACCTGTTTTCTCCCTCTCACACACAAATACAAGCCACAGATAAAAGAAGCCATGCTGGTAGCTGTTATCCATGAGGAGCAGTTTAACACAGGTGATTTAGAGAGCAAGTGGAAACTGAGGCTCAGGATGAGATCCCAGATAGGAGAGGCAAGGAGGACCAGGTCATTTTTAGACATAGATCTCAATGCACAATGATGAGAATAATGTTGAGGTGAGCTCAGGTCTCTCAGGAGCAGAGGCAGTATTGAAGGGTCTCCCCTCACAGCTTGAAAGTCTGCTGTGGAAACCACAAGGAGAGACATGGGACTGCAATGGAACACGGGGAGAGACAAGGAAGGAGGGAGAGGGGGACCCTGTGGTGACCCTGCCTCCAAAAATCCATTTTTCCTGTGCCCAAGCTCCAGCCTTCCCTAGATCCTCTCAAATATTTCTAGACTACAGAAATACAAGTAACATCCTTAAACCTGATGGGAAGAGCCTGAGGAGGGGTGGATATTTGTTCAAAGGCAGAGAGGTAAAGTAAAGGGAGGTCATCTTCATGGAACAAGTCACTGTTCTGTGCCTCTGAGCTGCTCAGTGCCCAGTCCCTGCCACCCCCAGACACAGCAAGGCCCCTTCCAGGAAAAAGCCTGATTGAAGCTACTTTTCCTTGAACGTGCTTGTAGAAGTGGTATGCGGTTTCCTTTCCAGAGTGACAGGACGTGGAACATTCTAGCTCAGAGCCCCCACAACCTGCCCTCCACATTGGCACAACCTCCTCCTCTCCCTCTCCTCTCATTCATGCTGCTGTGTCCGTGACTGAGCTCTGCCTGCAAGAGACAATTCCATTTCAGTGCAACAGATTCAAACTCTAATTGAGTTTTCCCATTTAAATCCAGGCAGGAACAGCTCTGCCAGCCTGCAATCATGAGAGCTATTTTTGAAGAGAATTTTCAAACTAGCCAGGAAGTCAAATATAACATTTTTAAAGCATTTTTAAGTGTGTGTGTGCACACGTGAGTGCATTTCCTTCTGCAAGCAAAGGAACAATTGCTCCCTGTGCATGAGAGAAGCCAGGTTGCTTTAATTGTGTGGCTGCTGATATGACTTCTCTGTGGCAGTCAAAAACAAAAAAATCTTCAGTTTATGTGTGTATTCCTGCTTTAAGTGATTCACTGTAGTGGAAAAAACATAATGCTGCTTCTCTTCTTTTAGCCCTGTCTCACCCCAGACACCATCTATCTTCATGCCTCTCTATGGCTGCTTGCACAGTGGTGTCCCTTCCCTTATGCTCCTTAATTCAAGTGCACAGTCCGGGGATTATTTGGAATATCTGCTCCCCATCTCTGTACAGCACAAGGAAGGACTGTTTTATGATGAAGATACCAGATTAGAACTTGCCCAGGTTTTGTATTCAATACTGATTCAAACTTCTCATGGAACTCAGTTTTTCATCTTCTATTGTGCAAAAGTGCAAAAAAACTTTGTCTTCCATGCTATTCTCTTTCAAGACAAAGTCCAAGCCATTTTCTCTTTGGCACACTGACCACCTATTAAGCTTCCATCACTAATTACATTGTAAATCCTGTCTTTTCTACCACTTTCCTTATATTATCTTCTAAGTACTGTATGATTTTTTTAAAAGAGCTAAGTGAACTCTCTGATAGACGTTTTGATCTCTGGTTTAATAGGCCTTTACAGTTGAAATCAGTGTTAGGAATAAAAGTCAATACTTGCATGCTGAGATAGTTTCAATTTCATTGATCCTTTAGTAAGGACAAGAGTGCTTTGTAGAGTTTACCATCTTACAGATAAATTGACTGGAATGTTTTGAAGGTTCAAATACTTTAACAAAGATGTTTTTCCTAGGATAAAAATGTTTGCACAAAAGCATATATTTTGCTGTGGAATAATTAACAATTAAATGATGATGAGCCCATCATCATTTTGTGCTATAAACACAAACTCTCAGCTACAGTGAAGCCTTGCTCTGAATTTCTCTCTAAGCAGAGCCAGTTTCACCTCATGTCATTTCCATTTATCATTTCCCTACTTCATCAGCTTGTTTCTGAGGACCTAATGAAAAACAGTGCTGAAAGTCACTCCCTAAAATTGAGATAACCAACATCCACCTCTCCCCTCTCATCCACTAAGCCAGTCACCTCACTGGAGAGGTTATCATCATCCCTCTGTGCAGTGAGGAAGAAGGTCTGAAAGCCAAGATCATGGCATGGACAGGCCAGTTTTATTTTCCCACTGCTTGCAATTGTTTATTCCCGGGATGAATCAATTCTGTCATGAAGAAGGTAGATGTGATTTCTTCATTTCTGTTTTACATTAGTAGATCTTGTTTAACCTTAATCTCAGGTATTTAAATGCATTGCAATATTCTGGGCTTAAAATTGTGCTGTGACCTTTAGAAAAGGATCCTGAGGCTAAAATATCAGTTGTGCTATTCCAAGGACAGCTCATTTCCCCGTACAGAGCTTTTTGTGTTGCTAACAGGGAGCCTGCTTTTTATGTTGTTCTTCACGAAAACAGAAGCTCAGCCTTGGCATCATCTCTCCTTGAAGTAAGTGAGAAGTGAAATTGGCCCATGTTTTATGACAAATGCAGTTGAAAGCCTAGTTGAAAATTGGATTTTCTTTAGAATAGAAAGCAAGGAGGACAAACGTCAATGGAAATACTCTTTCTGGCATCCCTGTGCCTCGGAGCAGCTCTCTGAAGATGAGTTTTCCAGGGGAGAGAAACTATGATGAACTGGGCCCTGAAATTACTTCCATAGTCTAAAGTCTTAAATATTTTACCACCAGATTAAAGAGGAAGACTCTCCCTGCCACCCTTAGTCCTGCAAAGCCAGTTCTCTGCACAGATGTGAAGGAGCAGATAACAGATATTACCAACACAGACTTAGTTGGAGATCAGGAAATATAAGTATATAGGTGTCTGGATGTGGCCAGTATCCTGGTGTGTCACTTGAGCTGCAGTAGGAGTCCCCCCTCCCCGCTGTGTGACAAGAGGAGGAAAGCACAGGGGATGCTCAGTCTGGCAGAGAGAAACTCCAGGAGGAACTTGTTGCTGTCTTCTGCTACCTGAAAGGATTTTATAAAAAACAAGCCAGGCTCCTCTTGTAGAATCCAAAGGACAGGATGAGGGACAAAGACCACAAGGACACAAAGAAAGAAATCCTCTCTGTGGGCAACAATAACCACTGAAACACAGGGCCAGTGAGTTAGTGAACTCTCCATGCTCAGCCCAAAGCCCGGAGCAACCTGACCTGCCTTTGGAGTTGTCCTTGTTTTGGGATGGAGATTTGGCTGGGCAACCTCCAGAGGTCTGTTCCAACCCAAACCACTCCTTGAGCCAGTGACTTACAGGGGATTTAATTTAACTTAATTATCTCAGGCTAAGACAGAGTATCCAAACACTTACTGAGATTTAGAGATGCACAAGAACAGTGGGAGTCCTGTCTGCATCAGAAATGATCCTGAAAACTTTGGTTAAAAATTCTTTCAGCAGCAGTGAAGTTTCCGTAAGTCCAGGGCTGTTACTAATATACCTAAACATTGAGATTATATAAACATTTCAAATAAGCAGAAAATTTCAAAATTGTATGTTTACTCTTCACTTAGTTTCTCTGATAGCAGAGCTGTTCTTCCTAAATATGCAGGAATTCCTTCACAGAAGCGTAGTCTAGATACACTGGTATATTTTTCTCTTGGGAGACACTTT
>VYZR01058565.1:0-10763 GCA_013400675.1 Oxylabes madagascariensis
ACCAAAACCTTGCTACACAAACCAAATGCATCCAGATATACCCTTTGTCATATCCACTCTCTGTCTTAAATGGATTGGTAGCATGCTATATATGTGTAATTATGGTTACTGTATTTCAGTGTATTTTGTTCATAATTTTTAAATGTGTTTTCTCAGTAGAAGTATTTGATTCAACAGAAAATAGCTTTCAATTTAACAGCAATAACAGCAATATAGAAATATTGTCAGTATACAGCAGCATATGTTCCCTGTTAATTTTTTTCTTTTAAACCAGGCTTGGTTTTTAATATAGTGCTGAAATTAATGACCTGAGAACTGCAAATGCTAATTATTTGCACATACAAAGTGCCTTATAGCTATTTTTCTTTTGGTGTTTGGTTTTAATAGTGATATGCTTCTAAGCAATTGCTTTTTCTTCTCTCTGTCATAATGCCATTAGGCTCCAAGGGGTTATTTTTTTATATCACTCCTCTCTATTTCCGTTCTTTCTGTGATTTAATCTTTCCCCCACCCTCTCTTCTGTACTTTATTATGCTAAAGTAAGTGTTGAGAAAAATGTTGTATATAGTGTGATTTTAATGAGCAGTAACCTGAAAATACTATTCTGTAACAAAGAATTATTTTTTCTGATGATGATGAGTTAGTTTAGCATGTTTCAATTAAAATGTTGTAAATATTTGATGATATTAGCATCTTAAATAGTTTTAGTTCCCTTTTTAAAAGTAATCCATTCTCTTTGAAAAGTTATTTACTACACTTTTGTGATTAAAACCTGTTGCGGTGTCAAACAGCTGCAAAAAATTGTATTCAATCATTTGCCATTTGGTTTTTTGCATTTACTTAATTGCAAAGTAGTGATTTTGATAGCATTGAATACTGTTTTATGATTGAGTTCTGTAGCTGTCAGCTTTTCTTTTCCTACAGAAATTGTATTTTGCTACCACTTGGGCTATTACTCAAGCTAATCCAATGTCATGTTATTAGCCAGCTTGCCAACCAGGCATCTCCTTCCATCCATTCTTTGGAAGATGATGAAATGTAATTTGGCCCCAGTAAAGATTCAGGGCTCTTAATAGTAGCTTTCTGGAGACAGTAAGGGCCAAGAAGCTCCAAATTAGCTCTTCCCAGGTGTATCATTCAATGTGCTATCCTTATTCAGAGATCATGTTTTTCCTTTATTTGTAACAGAAAAGAGCACTGAGAGCTGTAAACTGGCTTCTATACTATGTGAAACGCTTTGTACCTTTGTATGCTTGTCCATTGGATCTGAATACTTTTCTAAATGCAGTCTTTTTCCAAAGAAATTTAATTTAATGTTGAAAGATAATATGGATGTCTCTTTCTAGAAGAAATTTTGTTTTTCATGGCATAATGTCAATCAGAAGAAATAAATCAGCGCAGTCAGTCTGAAATGGGAAAACTGTTTGACTTGCTTTCAACAAGTTGGACTGAAACTTGTTTTATATTATATTATTTGTTTTTATATTTATACACAATGCAAAAATGAATAGATGCTGAGGTCAGAAAGAATTAAGTATGACTGCATGATATTGTCCTTCTATGTAACACGTGCCATAGGCTTTTACAGAGATNTTTTAAAGTGTGGGCATATATTGATATTGTCTCTAGTAATGGTTTTACACAGGGAAATACCATACACAATGTATTCTATTATATATTGCTATACAGGTTCAGTCAAGGATTTCACTTCTTTTTCTAATCACTGCTTTGCATGATTTGGTTGTTTTAGTTTATAACTACAATCCTTAAATTCCCTTATGGAGTCCCTATTTGCTGAAATATGTTACCTTATAGTAGAAACATGAGTTAGTTTTGTAATCTTAAAAGATCGTGCATCTAGCAATGTAAAAGCATCTTCATCTAAAACCTGATATCCCCATTTCCCACTTCACTAGCATTTGCAGACTATTGAGATTTGCTTTGTATTTTGAGAATAGTTCCTGTGAGGTTCTATCAGTCATCTGAATGATACTAGGTCTGTCATTACTTTTTGAGATGCATTAGCTCACTAATTTTGAAAAACTTCATTATGAATTGAATTGCTTTGATTGTAGTTTGCCTCTCATCTTTCATATTTCTTAACTTTTTTGGACTTCAGGCCATCTTGTTTGAGTATAGATGCTTTTTAAAAGCAGATGTCATAACATGTTTGTTATACTTTTGGAGAGAAATCTAATATGTTGTCTCTTTGTTCTGTAAAATAGCTTTCAAAATAGCTGTTTCTATTGCTGTGAATTCAGCTTAGTCAGCAGAGGGAGATAAGACATAAATCAGTTAGAAACTTGGTCAGACTTGTTCTCTTTTGTGTGGGTTTGTTCAGAGGAAACAAGATCCTTCATCTCTCTCATTTCTTAACAGCCTGTACTGAATTACGTATTAATGTTTCCATGTTAGCAAGTTTTCATATGTTTTAAAAGACACTTTAGTTTTTACATTTAACCCATTTAGCCTTTTAGAAAAGATAATTTAGTTTTCTTCAAATTTGATCTTTTCTTTCCGTTATTTTTTAATAAGTATGCATGATGTTCAATTTGACTGTATAAAACTGCTGTTCAGTTACACTGGGACTTACGGCTTTAATTGTCAGGGTGCAGATTAGAGAGAACCTGTATTCTACTCAAGCATTTCCATGTACTATAAGTATAATTGGTTCTGCTTTTTGCATACATCAGTGAGAGATTCAGCATCATTAATTTTTTAAAATATTACTGCTTAAATTCAAATTATAGCAGAAAAATATAACCCTTCTGAATAATGTGCTTGCATTCACTGCCTTTCTGCTGACAAAAATTTTTTAAAGTGTTTTCAAAAAGAGTATTCTATTATTTTTTCCAGCATCTTCTGGTGCTTGACTGCATTTGTGCTTGGCAAACAAAACAATTAGGACTATTCTCAAAGGGATTCAGATCTTCTCTCTTTTGGATTTTCATTCTCAGTTTAAGAACTGGTTATTGCCCAAAATGTCTTGCAATTGAGTGTGGACTATTCATTAGGATTGGTGACTTATTTTTTATGCACATCATCCCCAGAAACCAGACAAAGTATATTTATCCAAAATAAAGTGTGATACGATTGACTTCCTTTGATTATTTTTTCCAATATGATGTGATTTGTGATTTTCAGCATTTACTATTAATTTTTCTTCTGCAGTGTTTTTAGCATAAACTTTCAGCTTCTTTAATTAAATGTCATTCAGTTGAATGTGGGTACCTCATGAGATTTAACCAGCCAAGTGCAAGGTGCTGCACCTGAGTCAAAAAGTCCCAATATCAATACAGGCTGAGGGATGAACAGATTGAGAGCAGCCCTGCCAAGAAAGACTTGGAGGTGCTGGTGGATGAGAAGCTGGACATGAGCCTGCAATGTGCACTTGTAGCCCAGAAAGGCAATCATATCCTGGGCTACATCCAAAACAGCATGGGCAGCAGGTCGAGGGAGAGGATTCTGCCCCTCTACTCTGCTCTGGTGAGTCCCCACCTGGAGTACTGCATCCAGCTCTGGGATTCCCAGCACAGGAAGGACATGGACCTGTTGAAGCAAGCCCAGAGGAGGTCACCAAGATGATTAGAGGGATGGATCATCTCTCCTATGAGGAAAGGCTAAGAGTGCTGGGATTGTTCAGCCTGGAGAAGAGAAGGCTTCAGGATGACCTAATTGCAGCCTTTCAGCACTTGATGTGAGCTTATAAAAAGCAGGGAGAGGGACTTTTTGCAAGTGCAGATAGTGACAGGACAAGGAAGAATGGCTTTAAATTGAAAAAGTGTAGGTTTTGATTGGATATTAGGAAGAAATTCTTTACTGTGAAGGTGATGAGACACTGGCACAAGTTGTCCAGAGAAGTTGTAGCTGCCCCATCCCTGGAAATGTTCAAGGCCGGGTTGGACGGGGCTCTTAGCAACCTGGTCTAGTGAAACTTTTCCCTGCCCATGGGAGGGGGGTTGCAACAAGATGATCTTTAAAGTACCTTCCAACCCAAACCATTCTGTGATTCTATGATTCTATGTTAACAAAAATTTTACCAGAGTTTGAAAGGTAAATGGGTCGAGTGCAATCATTCAAATGACCTGAAATTATTAAACTAAGTTACAAGAGCTCTATGACTGAAATAATTTGTGCATTTTATAATTGTTTTTTGTTTGGTTTTTTTATAGGATGTGTCCAGATACAGACTCAGTTGTAAGTAGACTTATTTCCAACACAAATGCATATGGTAACATTGTCAAGCACTACAATCTGTTTTAACTTGACTTATATACAGGACAGAGGATTTAATATTATAGTGGTTTCAAGTTTGCCTATTTCTGTTTTTCTGCTGTGAGATAGGATTAGGAGAGAAGCAAAGCAGGCTCAAAACTTAAAAGGATGTAAAGACAGGTTTTATTGACAGAACTACAAGAAAGAAAAAATTTCTTAAGACTCAGAATGGAACCTTTAAAACACTTCCCCTTCCCCACAACTTTCCTTTCCCTTCTCACGGACAACATATAGAGACAAAACTTGGAACTCTAGGTCAGTTTACCACCTATAAAATAGTCTTTCATCAATTCTTTTAGAGAAAGAAGTCTCTTTTGATATGTTATGGTAACTTCCCCACAAGAAAGAGCAGTTCTCTTGTGGCTTTCTAATTCTCACAAAAGCAGCCACCCAGGAATCTGCATTTGTGAAGTCCCTCCCATATCATGCAGCCTTCCCACAGCTGCATATGGGCCATGTACTCATGGGGTATCATTTTAAAGAAGAACAGTTCCAAAAGCAAAGGTTTTCTTCATCTCTAGGAACAGAGATCTTTTCTCTTTCTAGGGGTAGATCCTCATCTTCATCTCATTTCTCTCTCTCTCTGTTCAAGCTTCTCATAAAATCACAACTACTTCAATATTTACTTAGTTCACCACAAATACCTTTTCTCAAATCTACAATTTGAATACTCTCATCATCTCCTCAATACATATTTCCATGACTTAAAGGGATATTCTAGTATATTACAGTCCATTACCATGGCTCACAAAAGACTTTCAGCCTAAAACCAAGGCATCTTCTCATTTTCTTCCATCTAAGATGTAATTCTTCCTTCACTGCCTTTGGTGTCTTCATATTGTCTCTCTACATGTCTTCACTCTGTCTTTTCTCTCACTCAGAGAGGATTTAATGTTTTGCAAGTTTCATCTGTCAAGGAAAGAGTTAACATTATCCCAGGTCTGCAGAGGGCATGATGGTTCTTGGTAGTGGTGGCTGGAGTGCCCTGGAGGGGCTAGGATCTCACAGCAGCATGCCCGCAACTGGGGCTTCCCCCCCTTCTTCTGCTTGGCAGCCACTGGGGGGGACTTGGCCCAGCCCGGCTAGGCCTCCTGGGGCCACAATGGAGAGGCGGCTTAGCGGCAGAATGTTAGCAGCCGCTAGGGCCCGATCCAGCCAGGATGGGGCATACTCTCCTCCTCTCCCCCTGCCCGAGAGCTGATCGGGCCCAACCCTGCCAGGGCTGCAGCAGCGGCAGGGCTCTGCCAGGCCATGCTAGGCCCGAAGGCCACGCGGCGGAGTGGGACCGGCCTCACCGGCCCCTGTTACCTCTTTCCAGACCAGAAGGAAAAGAGGACTTCTCGGGATTTTCCCCAATTTTTAACCTGTGTTTTCACAGAGGCGTGTCACTGTTCTAGTGGCTTTACCATATGTCAATATTCAAACCTAGTCACTGATTGGTTTTGCTATAACTTTCCTGAAAAAATCACTTGCATGCAAAACCAGCACAAATATTTTGATAGCATAGTTGAAGTGTTTATTTTGTTCAGAACATAGTCTTTATAAGTACAAATATGCATCAGTAATACATCTATATTTCTTAACAATCTTAAGTTTTAAACAAGGTGTTTTTTTCTGCAATTATTTACTTCATTGTTTTACAAATTAATAGTTTAAATTGATTGACTAATCAATTTTAGGTAAGAAAAAGATTCAGAGAACCCAGCTTTACATCGTCATGTTCCTCTGCTTACAACTGTCTCTTTGGAGAATGTTTCTAATAATGGGGTTCTGCATGATTGCTGGCAATAATGTGTAGGAATATATGTTTTTAAATATGGCTTTAAATGCAGTATCTCAGTGCACTTTATTCATGGTCTATTTTTCATTGGTCTCAGTTTGATCTGTGATGAGTCTTAGAATTTTATTTATTAAATTCAAGTAAGTGACAGTTGCAAATGAAATTCATGTGTTAATGCTTTTTTATTTCTTTAATTGAGCATTTTCTTTTTAATAGCTATAGTAGGGAATCATTTACAGAATTATTTATGTGTCCTTTTGTGGACTGATTTGGTTTTCAGTTCTTTTAATTAGATGTCAATTATATTAGATAATTTAGGTTTACAAGCTCACCTGTTTTGTGGATATTTTTCTTTGCATTTAATATCTGGGAGTTTTACTACCTAAAGTTAAAACTTATTTTGAGAAACTTGGTTTCCATTCTTCTAAATAAGGAAAACTAAGTTTTGTCACATAATAGAACTTTATGTGCATGAACAGCCTTATAAGCATCATTTGAGACAGTTATTTTATCCTATACAAAGTTATCTTAGAACACATTCATTAGGTATGTTTAAAATAAAGTAACTTAAGAATCATCCCTAACATTTTCAGTTTTTTCACAGAAATAATGTCTTTTGACTGTTCAGGTTGAGTCATTGGAGTGAAACATACCTGGATTTGATGTGCAGTGTTTATTTTCTTCCTTGTTTATTTTGGTCTCTACATTAAAAAAAAAAAATCAACAAATTCAACTGTAAATGTGTCTAACATTCTTTCTGACTGCATGAGGCACACCATATGATAATTTAATTGTTTTGTCTAGATGTAATTTATATATGGTTGAAAAAAGACCTAGATCCTCTAGAAAATCCTCTTCTAAAAGGTTCCATTTCAAATGTTTTTCATTTTCCTTGTCTTTTAATTGAAGATTTCCATTCTGTTTCATTTTTCAATCTTAATATAGCATGGTTATGGTGTGGTTCCTTCCACTGCTTTTTTGGATGCCAGGTGGAACAGAGCAAGGAAACTGTGTCAAAGTATTGACTGAAACTCTAAAAATAAGTTTTAGGAATAGAATGCTCAGTCCTCATGCTTTTTCTATAGGCAGTTTTACTTTGCTTATTATGTCCTTATGTTTTATTTCTTTAAAAAATTATTCACCCCAGAAATTTTTTAGAACATACTAATTCAAAGACAGAGTTATAATCCCTACACATTTTATGTATATTTAGAACTATATAATAACTTAATCAATAATATGTTGTATTACATCTGCAAACATAGGGAAAACTGCAGGGCTTATTGTTATATGTTTAATTGCTTGATAGAATGTCTGAGAATGTGAAACCTTTGGAGGAAGTCCGCCTTTCCAGTGACTTCTAGAGAGTTGAAGTCACATTCATATTGAGCTTATTTTTACTACAAATAACATATTTGGGTAGGGGGCTAGACCTTCATCCCAAATCATATTAATAACTACTTCTTACAGAAACACAAAATTTGCAAAGATCATCTCATCTTGAACTTCAAAATTACATGTATATACAAGAAGATTGTGGGGTTTTTTTCTCCATTCAGCACAGTAGGCTGTAGTGAGTTGATGCTGGCCAGATGCCAGGCACCCACCAAAGCTGCTCTATCACTCCCCTCCATAGCCGGACAGGGGAGAGAAAATATAATGAAGGGTTTATGAGTTGAGATAAGGACTGGGAGACATCACTCATCAAATACTGTCATGGGCAAAACAGGCTTTAATTAGAGATATGAATTGAATTTATTACTAACAAAATCACAGCAGAATAATGAAAAGCAAAATAAAACCTTAAAAACACCTTTCCCCCACCCCTCCCTCCTTCCCAGCTCTACCTCCTCCCACCAATGATGCAGGGAGACAAGAAGTAGGGGTTATGGTCAGTTCATCACCTGTGGCTTCTACTGCTGCTCAGGGACAGGAGTCCTTCCCTTGCTGCACCATGGGGTACCTCCCATGGGAGACAGTTCTCTGTGAACTTCTCCATCATGAGTCCGTCTCACTAGCAACAGCTCTTTGCAAACTGCTGCAACATGAGTCCATCCCATGGACTCCTCAAACTGCTGCAGCATGGGTCACTCTTCCATGGGGTGCAGTCCTCCAAGGACAGGCTACTCCAGCAAGGACTCCTCTCTCCACAGGCCCCCCATGGGGTCATAGCCTCCTCTCAGGCATCCACCTGCTCCAGCATGGGGCTCCTCCATGGGCTGCGGGTGGATCTCTGCATCCCCTATGGACCTCCATGGGCTGCAGGGGGACAGACTGCTTTACCATGGTCATCATCATGGGATGCAGAGGAATCCCAGCTTCTCACAGAAGCCACCCCTGTAGCCCCCCCTCATTATCAAAACTAGGCTATGCAAACCCAAAAAAAAGGCAAATCAGGTCTTAACTGTATTGTGTGCCTGGTACTTAAAAGATGCACTGTGATATACCATATAACATATTGTTCTGTCTTTGTAGGAGTGTGAAGAAGAGAGTAAGAATTAGTCAAGTAAATGTATATGCCTTCATTAATATGAGATTTGTGATTATGTATCTCACCTAAAGGACTATGTCTTCTACCGCTGTTACAAAATGTAGATTTGCAAATAAAATTTTAATGTTTCAGGAAGCAAAACTGTTCAACTGTTCAAAATATTGAAAATAATATTTTGAAATTACTACTTAACTTGTTAAATAAGATTTTAAAGTACCATTTTACTTGTATGTGACACAATTTGTTGTTGCCGTCATTATAAAGGAACCTTAAGTATTTCTTCTACCCTTTGCCATTTTTATAAGAAATTTATAACTAGAGAAATTTTGAAGATATCAGGGTTTTTTCATAATAAACTTATTGTAGCATCTCAGCAGTTCATACGGACTAACTATGCATGCAAAGTCATGAAGTCAATAGTGGGATTTTATTTTTCTGTTCTGAATGGGAAAAGTATCTGTGAATCCAAGTATATCCCTTTATATCAATATACAAAAGTGTGGGGTTTTGCACATTTTTCAAATTTAGATGATCATATTAGAGACTTGATTCTTTCTGTCCCAAAGCATTTTTATCAAACTAAATGCTTAGCTAAGAGTTCAAAATTATTTTAAACATAATTCTCTTCAGTTAGTATTTAATTGCCTGCAAGAACTGAAAAACTGAACTAGTTTGAAGTTCCCAGGTGCTTATTAGCTTTAAAAATCCAGGACAGTGCTGGAGATGTGCAAACAAAATCTTTGGAACCTGATTTTGAGCACTCGTATTTAGAGGTTCATCCATGCCTTTTAATTAATGTGGATATTCTTTGCTAAAGCAACACTACAGGCTTGCTGTCTTTTCAAGAGGGAGAAAGGAAATTGCAACCTGTATAACCTGGACTGTTTTTATTCATTTTTTAAAGTACTGATTAATTTTTAGAATAGGTTATGCTCCTGCACCATCAGAGCTTTAGTGACTTAGCTAAAAGAATTAGAAGTAGAAATTGGGAAAATATTTGGGGCTAAGAGTATTGTAGACTTATTTAACACTCATTTGTAAAGTTAAAATGCATCTGTTGATTTCTGGCCTTTTTGATGGAATGCCAGTAAAAGCAGATGCATTAAAACTTGCCAGTTTTCATGGGAAATTCGGAGATTGTTTTGTTGCATTGTGTTCCTGAGATATCTGTCACACTTCTTCTGAACTACAAAGCATAACATGATAAAATTGTAATAATTCTTAATGCATAACAGTGATTTTTATGAGGTTTTATAATCAAATTTTTATTTGTCAATGATATAAAATTCAGATTGATGTAAGAACAGCATATATTTTATTTCTCAATACCATAATTTTTGTTGGGTTTTTTTCAGAACATTCCTGATGTAGATGATGAAGGATACAGCATTAAACCAGAAGCATCACAAGATATCCTTTTTGCTGTTATTGTGTCAAGTTATTTCCTCTTATCACAATTATTTGGGGAGGGGAAGTACTCATTAAAGTTTTAAGTAAGGGAAGATGAATGACATGCTTATGTTGCAAGCTTGTAGGCTTATGTTCAAAGTGTCTGCAAAATGCACAAAATTTTGTCTAGTTTAGATTTTATGTGTATAAATGTTAAAGGCTAAATCAGATGTTTGAGGAACTTTGGGAGAAGAACTTTTGTCTGACAGTAAAAAAATCTGCAACAAAAACTTTAAGGTAACCATGCAGATCTTTTTCCATGAAAAACTTTCAGAGAGTGTGTAAAGTACAGCTTGTTAACTCTTTTAAGCATATTGAATGGCTTTTTGTTGTATATCTGTGCCTTTCCCACTTTTTAATAACACTTAAAAAGATTGGAAGGTCCAGGGGGCCTAGAAATAGAATTTTTGTTAATTAATGAACTATCATGCTGTTTCTAATTGGTGCTTATAGCTTTTATTGTATTTTTAAAGATAAACCAGATTTTTGTTATGAGTATTTTTTTTTAATGGATTTCCCCTTTTTTTTCTTCCATCAGAAACAGAGGGAATCTCTACTTAAGAGCTAGGAAGAACTGTTGAAGATCTAAGCAAACCTAATATGTTAGCAAGTTATCTAATTTTTGGAAGTATATTCACTGATTTTTCGGGGGACTACAGATAAAATAAAAGTTAAACATACACTTTGCAATTACTTTAAATTGTGAAAACTTTTAACTGATTGAGAGCACCTTAAAGTGGGCCACTCCACCTGAGACATTAATTTTGA
>VYZR01058568.1:3121-10621 GCA_013400675.1 Oxylabes madagascariensis
CTTTTCTAATTGTGCTTTCCTGGCAGTAACATTTCCTTTTTTTGCAGTTATCATGAGCATTATTACCAGAATTTGGTATTGGAATTTCGATTTTTTTTTTTTTGTCCCTTTTTTTTTCCCTCTTGTAATCTTAACATAGAAAATGTATATTAAAGTCATTTGATTTAGGAAGGTCTTCTGTCCTCTTTGAAAATAATTACTGGAATGTATTATATTTCAGGTATTGAATGGGCTTGTAACATGAGTCCTCTTCTTTAAGAAGAATATTATTCTCCTAAAGTATTTACTGACTGTGATTCTCACCATATTTCTGTAAATGAAAGCCCTTTTAAGACCATATCTTGCAGATGGAGAAACCTGGACAGAGCTGTTTCGTGGGAAATCAGTGTCAGGAAAAGACCAGAATTCTGCAGTTCTCTGTTTTGAAGGCCAGGTTTATCTTTTGTGGCCACACCTCTATTTTCTAACATTATTTGATTATAATGAACCTGTATTCAAATTTTTCGGAGCTCAAGATTTAATGTGTAACATCTCAGTGTAATACAGTGCATACTATAATGGAAGGAAAAAAATCCCTGATATTGTTCTTTAGATTAGGTTTGGATGAAGTGGAGCCTTGGTTTTAGTTCTGTAGGGTGTGTGTAGGTCTTCTATTTACCCTGTATTTATCCTTTTTCTCCCTGATTTTATATATGCCATACTTCTTTAGTTTTCACCAGGAATATTTTTTATTTTTTTTTTTNAAACAATAAACTCCCAAGGTTCTTTCTTGTTTCTTTTTTTATGAATCTCTTGTAGATAACAGGAGATAGGAGAAAATGCTTTTCCAGCGTAAAGCAAAATGCCACCCATTTTTCTCAGACCAGCAATTTGAACAAATCAGAGGGTAAAATACACGCTCCTCNGTATTGAATGGGCTTGTAACATGAGTCCTCTTCTTTAAGAAGAATATTATTCTCCTAAAGTATTTACTGACTGTGATTCTCACCATATTTCTGTAAATGAAAGCCCTTTTAAGACCATATCTTGCAGATGGAGAAACCTGGACAGAGCTGTTTCGTGGGAAATCAGTGTCAGGAAAAGACCAGAATTCTGCAGTTCTCTGTTTTGAAGGCCAGGTTTATCTTTTGTGGCCACACCTCTATTTTCTAACATTATTTGATTATAATGAACCTGTATTCAAATTTTTCGGAGCTCAAGATTTAATGTGTAACATCTCAGTGTAATACAGTGCATACTATAATGGAAGGAAAAAAATCCCTGATATTGTTCTTTAGATTAGGTTTGGATGAAGTGGAGCCTTGGTTTTAGTTCTGTAGGGTGTGTGTAGGTCTTCTATTTACCCTGTATTTATCCTTTTTCTCCCTGATTTTATATATGCCATACTTCTTTAGTTTTCACCAGGAATATTTTTTATTTTTTTTTTCTCTTCTTGTGTTTTTCCTACTCTTTGAATCGCTCTGCCCAGTACCTCAGCCTTGTTTGATGCCAGACTTGCTCCTCATTACTTCACTTTTCCAAAACAAAAGGATCAATGTCATCCACATCAAGGTCTGTGTCTTGGAAACCTCATTTCCTTTATTTTTAATTATTGATTCTGTGCTCCTGGACTTGCCCAGCCCCTCACACGTTCCCTGTGCTCTGCTCCAGCCGTGCCTTTTCCTGGCTGATGTCCCCTGTCCCCTGCTTTTCTCCCAGGATGTCTTTTGGCTCACCAGTCCTTGATCTCCGCAGTTGCTGCCCAGCTTCATCAATAATGAGTGATTCTTCAGTGGCCTATTTTAACAGCTATTTTCTAGCAGCCATTGTAGGCAGGCAGAAACCCATCTTTTGCCTCTTGCTGTATGTCCTAACAAAATTTTAAAATTATAAAATCAAAGTGCTGCTTCAACTTCTGAGGATTTTGTGCCATTTCCCACCTTAGCCTGGCTGACATGAATGTGATTTTGGGGAGTGGGGAGGCAGAAGGAGCTGCAGCGAGTGTGAGCTCCTTGGATTTAAGGCACTGTACAAAGTGAAATATTGCTACGTGCCTGCACAACTTGGGATTCTCTCCCACTGAAAATCTCCCAGCTAAATATCCTAAAATTGCTTTTAGCTGGGTTTAATTGTAACCCTTTCAGAATGTGTGGCATCTTAATGGTGGGACTCGATGGTCTTCAAATTCCAGCCCAAATGATTCTGTCATTCACAGAGATGTCACCACAAGCTTTCACAAGCATTACATGGCATTTATGGAGTATTTTCTCAAATATTAAGACTTTTTTCCCCTGGTTTTGCACTTCTTTTTTAAACTGATAAATGCATTAACCCCAGCTTTTAAAATATTTTTTTTGATAGACTGCATTTATTTTCCCCCTTTGAGCAAGTCCTTCTGCTTTTCCACCACTCTTCCACTTTCTAATTGCATTGCTAGATGTGCCTTCGTCCAATTCCTAAATAACTGTGATTGTCACCATGTAGGATAAGTTTACATATACTTAAAAAATTAAGCTAAAGTCAGAGAAGACCATATGGGTCGCTTACTGAATTTCACCCAAATTCAAGAGATGAATATTCATTGAATAATGTAAAGGGCCAAATTCTGCTATATTTTTTAAATAATGTATTTTCCATCACTGGTCAGGGATGTGGGTGAGAATAACTCCAGTTTAGGTGGTCTCCATGTATTCTGCTTCCAGCCCCATCAATGGGTAAGCTCGAGGGGTCAGGCTGAATTCCCAAAATCCCTGAAGAGCAGAAGGGTGTTTTGGAGAACGTTGCCATCGATTGTATAGAGGAGCATCATCATAATGCTATGAGGTTGCTTTTTAAAATCACTTTAGGCTGAAAAGTGGGATGTCAAGTCATCAATTAATCCTGACAGCATCCTTCTGTGGTGAAAAAATAATACTGTCACACCCATTTTATGAGCAGAAAATCTAAGGCAGAGATAATGATGGAGGCTCAGTAGTGGTGCTGCTGCTCCCACCACACTCCCATTCCCTGTTCAGGGACACTTCTCAAAAGTTTTATATCAAATTACAAAGGGAAGTTACTAAATCAGGATGAACCCTGGGCCACATCCCCCTACCCACATCACTAAACCTCAGCCAGTTCCTAAGAGAGACTTCAGATGTCTCTCTTAAATTGTGGGTTAGAGTCAATAATAAAAAATCCTGGATAAAAATGAGAGCTGTGTAGTATTGGAATATGGAGATTGAATGTCTCCAAGGCAGGGCTCTCAAATCTGAGCGTAGGTGTGGTGTCTGTGCCTGTTTTGTGGCATTACAGCTGTAGTTTGGTCATTCTGATGTTTTCACGTTCATAGGATGAAATTCAGAGCATCTTCATACCATGCCGTATTCTTATTTTTCCTTTCCCAGATGCATATCAAATCAAGTGAAAAGACGAAAGCATTTCAAATACCTCAACTAAACAACAAAGCCAGACCCTGGAGTCACATTAGCTTGATTTTTCCCCAAACATAGTATCTTAAGAGAAAAGTTTGCATTATAATATCAGGCTTTTATACTGTTTTGCAGTCCTTCTTCAGGAAATGGAGTATATATAATTAATACTGTTTAATAAAGCTCAAAAATGCAACAGATGCAGCCAAAAGTGCACATCATTTTGAGCAGATCTTTACAGAACAGACATTCCATATTGTGTTCATCTTTTTCCACGATCACTGCTATGGCAATCTGGTGTGTTTAGCAGTTGTTGCTGAGTAAGGCAGACTGGATTGTATATGATTTTCTCCATGTCAGCCAAGAAACAGAGCTCTCTCCTTTTTGAGGCAGCAAAGAGGTGGTCTTGTACTATTTATTTGTTTCTACCAGGAGCAGCTAATGCCTTCAGTATCCTGCAAGAATAAGAATACACTGCAATCTTTAGGTGCACGGGCCAGGAGGTTTCTGGAGGTCTTAACTGCAAATAAAATGCTTGTGGTGTGGAGAAGTCACAGGAACTGATAAAATCACTTAAGATGAGCTCCCAAATAGAAAAGCTACAAGATTTACAAAACGTGCCATTAAAATCTGGGAGTGTCACCTAAAAGGGAAACATTTTTATGGGGGGATGGAAGGAGGTTCACCTACGACAGAAAACCCGAAAGAGAGGCTCCAGTGCAGAGGAAACGTTTCCCCTTTCAGCATTCCTTCTGGGTGCCAAATTTTCCTTCTGTTCTTCCCCACCTATTAAACAAAGCTGCAACTTCCAATTCCTATCAGTTTTCCTAAATATGTGCAGCTTATGTGGCTTCGCCGAGCTGTAAGGCTCCGTGTTCTCCTGCCAGCTCCTTGACAATGTGGCTCCAACAGCATCCTCCACTTTTGGCTGCCTCTGGGACCCCTGGTCTCTTCTGGAAAGCGAGAGGGAAAGCATATCCTTTGCTGGAAGGACTTTTTGTGACTGAGAAGCTGATAGCGGGGCTGTGAAGAGCTTGGAAAGATCCCTGTCAGCGTCGTGGCTGTCGAGTCTGCCGGCTCCGCGCGCCGGGACGCGCCGGTCCGCCGGGACGAGCTGAGCCAGGGTGGGCTCGTGGCATCACTCACAAAGCACCCACAGAAGCCTGTCCAGGGGAAACTGAGGCTCAGGGGAGGTTCTGTCATGAATTACACCAACTCCCAGCATCACAGAAGTTTTCCTTGCAAGCATTCGTAACGGGGATGTTCTCTTCCAGCCAAATCCGAATCCACGCTATCTCACATTGGCTCTTTGAGCTGGGCATTTGGAGGGAACTCAATACTGGCAAAAGTTTCTGCACAGAAGTTACCTACCAGAAACAGGTGGCTCTTTTAAGCGTGAGGATGCAGCAAGCTAATAGTCAAAGATCTGGGATCTTTGCAACTGGGAGAAATCCACCCTCCAAACCAGTGCTTGCGTCCACTTGGGTTACTGGAATTGCCGTGGAAACTCCTGGTTCACAGATGTGAAACAAGTTACGAGGCTTATGCAGTTGCATTCCTCCTTATTATTGGGAACAAAACAAATTGGGGGGATGGAGGACTTCTTAAAGCGATTGTTGTCTGGCTTTATTTTAAGAAAATATCTAATTCTGAAAACTCCTCAATTCCTGGAGCTTTCTCAGCCTAGGGAAGTCACATGAATTATAAGATTAATTTATTTTAATTCCCTAAACCAAAAATATTGACTGAATGAGAAATTAACACGTGTAGAGCTGCAGATGTCATTTGGCTTCAGATTTCCTGAATGATATAATTATTAATCTTTCATATAGTAGTGTGAGAGACCTACAGATTTCATTCTGCAAAATTACTCTGTGAAGAAAGACACCAGGACAGCTGAGAATATAGATTTTTCCTTTAATACAGGAAGGAAAATGGTGGAATTTTCTAAATAATAAATAAAACCAAAATATTTTAAAGGCATATGGTGGACATCTGTTGAAATACAATAATTTAAAGCAGAATAATTAAATGCAAGATACAATATTCACCTTAGAGTGAGGAAATTATCTCATTGCACTTTTAATATAACTTAAGGAATTTGGGAATTTTAAATCATTTGTGATGCCTTTTGAACTTTTCATTTTGTGCTAGTAAAGAAGATAGATTGAAAAACTGGGGTGTTAATTTATTTTTATATAACCTAACTTTCGTTTCACGTCATTGAGTGTCATACCCATACAAACCTTTAAAATTATCTTAAACTGAAATTATAAATAAATACAAGTTTCTTATATTCTGTTTTAATATCCAGTTAATTCCTTAAAAATCTAAAGATAGAAAATGCCTTGTGGTAGTTTATTCTTTTCTTTACCCAATGCACTGAATGGATCAGAAGCTTTTCATGAGTATAGCATGGATTCCTAAAATTCCATTTTGAGAAATCCTGTAGGTTTAGGAGAAACCTGTTTCTCCTGAAAAAAAAGAAATGGTAGTGGAAGTCATATATATATTTTTTGGACAGGGGAAAAAATAAACCCAAACCCTTTTATTTTCCTACCCCTTTTTTAAACTGATTTTGCCTTCAGGTAGGTGCTCAGCCCTTCTCACTTTCAAAGCTGATAATTTGAAGAGTAAATGCATTGTTTGAGGACAGGGAAGAGAGAGAGAGAAGAGCCTGATGAAACTGACTTTTGACCCCAAGTACTGCATTGAGGAAAATGTTCAGCCGTGCGGGAGAAGCAAAGAGAGAAATTATTTGAATAAATTTAGTCTCCAAAAATACAATTTTAGAGGAATAGTGTTCTGATAAATAAAAAAACCTCCCATAATTTCACAACTAAATGTAAACAGTAAATTGAGATAAATTCTGTTTTTTTTAAGGGAACACGACAAAGATCCTGAAACTTTCTTTAAAGTCCTGATGAAGCTGAAAGAGCAAGATCTGCCTTTCCATGTGTCCGTCCTTGGAGAGAATTTCAGTGAAATTCCAGGTACCTTTCTTTTTTTTCTTTACTTTAAAGTTATCATACACCAGATACTTCCAGAAGTAGTTTTTATTTAAGTTTTTTTTTTTTTTGTCTTAAAGAATGTGCTTAAAATTTTCCTAGTTGTGAAACTAAATAATATTGATAAATTGTTAAATTAAAATTATTGAAGGCAGTAAGCGTTTTTTATTTTACTTGGCAGAGCAAGACCTTATTTATGACTTGTGGTTCAGTAACACTTCTGTATTTATTTAAATAGAGAGATAGGTGTGGGTGATTGGATGGTTCAGATAGGAAGCAAAATCTTTCAGGTCAAGGTCACTCATCTGAAATCCAGACTGAGATTTTAGCAGGTGAAAACACTTAGTTCCCTCTCAAATGTGAGGTTAAGGACTGCTGTGGAGAGCTTCTGGTTTGTATCTGGCATGAAAGTGGTCATTAATCTTTAATATTTTTATACCACTCTTTTGGACGGTCCTTCCGTTTCTTGGCTTCTGCAGAACCACAACTCAGCGAACAGTTTCACCTGTCTGGAAAATAAATAGGTTTTATTCAGGCACGCAGCTTTGTGCCTGAGATATTATGGCAATAAAGAGAATAATCAAATCCTGTACTGGGTGCACTGGTAATAAATTAAATCTTTTAAAAATGTACGTTAATGACAAGCAAGTGTTGAAATATCCCATGTTTTAACTCATATGTGTTTTCTTGTTTAGTGTAGACTTGCATCCCTCGGCCTCATCAGTCTGTGAAAATAGACTGGGGATTAGTTTATTTGTCAGTTCTGTCATATCTGTTGCCTGCTGGACTGGTGATATTTCAATTGGTTTAGTTTTGATTTTGCCATTTTTAAGACACCAAGAAGTTGATCTGATCCAAATAACTTTTGGGTCCCCAACTGAGACACAGCTGGGTTGGAAAAAGAGGTAATAATTCAGTAGCGGGAAATTCTTCGTGTTTTCTGTCCACTTCCTTTTTAGACAGTTTTCTGAAAGCCTGTTCTTCCAGGCAAGCCTTATCACAGATCCCAAGGCAACGTTGCTTTCCAGACTGCGCACACCAGATTTCTTAGAAGGAGAAATTTCTAAGGAATATGTGACAGATAGGAATATACGATGGTGCGC
>VYZR01058568.1:15621-18078 GCA_013400675.1 Oxylabes madagascariensis
AATGTTTTAATCACTCCATTTTATTTACTCTCCTCCGGTGTCACTTATAATTGTAACTTTTTATTTTTTAATAATGAGGGATTTTTTTTTCTCTGTGCATCACACAAAAAAAGTGCTGTTGATAATTAGCAGTCTTCTGTTATTACTAGACTCAGGTGTCACAACTGTGTCTCATCCTCATTACAGTAAAAAATTTCACCTATCAGATTCATTATTGCTAGATAATGCGACTGAGAGCCTTAGCAGGCCCTCCAGAAAAGTAATTCAGCCAAGCAAAATTATCAGCTAATTATATTTAGAATCAAAAGCCCAACAACTATTTGCAGATAAATTGTATGAATTGAAGTGAATAGACCTGAATATTAAGATTCATAGATTTAGCAGATGATTTGTTAATTGGAATAAAAAGACCATTTACTAGCCATTTTAACAATAGATCAATCGGAACTCTTATTTATTATTTAACTAGTAGTGCTTAAGGATTGAAATGAAGAGTAATTGTATTATTGTTATGATATGATACTTTTCTGGGAAAGGACAGAAATGCATGGAAATTAAAGGATTCCCTGTGCATCCTCACACCAAAGTCTGTGTCAGTGTGAGCTCTGCCCAGTTTGATTTGATCTTTAGGTCTTGACAACTGGAAGGTGTAAGGTTTCTAGTAAAACTTACTACTCGTAGTAGGGACTGGTCAGAAAAATACACCTAAACTTTGGTGCAGAAGGGTAGCAAAGGAGTATGCAAATAAGATCATTTGCAAATGAAAGAATTCCAAATTTTTAACTTTCATCCAGCAAACCACGGAGGCATTAAATTCTGATTTTACTAATTCATGATCCTGGTAGAGGTTTTTCGTAAGGGGAAATTTCATACTCAAACGATGACTCAGATCCCATCTTGGCCTGCAGTTTTGTTTTAGGGAGCTGTTCTTTTTTTTTTTTTTTTCCATGCAGACGATATGATTAAAAAGCAAATATTTTAACATAACTTAGTGATCTGAGCTATTACTGAAATGTCCACAGTTTCACTCTTTTTTTTTTTCTCCTAGATTAAAGAAAACTTTAAAAATCTATTTGCTTTGACATATGACACAATATTTAAGAACTGAAATCATCAATTAAATCACACATCAGAAACATTTCCCTTTGGTAAAAAATATAGTGCTAGACGATGTACACTTTGAAATTGTTGTTAATGTTTAAAATGCAATCTGAAGTGCATATGTTATTTAAAAAAAAAAACATAAATTACAAATTTTAAAAGTTTATGAAAAAAAACAGCAGTCATTTCTTAGCAAAAGCATTTGCAGAGAAATGTGTCTTTGGGGTTTGTGGATATGCATAGTTTTCTAGCATGAAAGCTGAATATGTTATTCTTTATTTTCTTTTTTTCCCTGTTTAAAATTGAGTAGATCTAAAGGAATCAGAGTCCTTTCAGGGTACCTGTAATAAAGTACCAAACCTGACATTCACATGAAGGTATCAAAAGCCTTTGGGTTGTGTGAAAATAGAAAAGGTGAACGTTGACAAGATTTCAGATTCTTTTTTTTATTCTAGGGAATGAGGGAAACTGAAGTTAAAAATAAAGCCCTCGTATGGTCAACATGTTGGAGGAAATTCAAAGCCTCTCATAAAATAAACATATTTTAAGAAGTGTTTTGAATTTCACTGTGTAATTTCTGGCCAACAGAAATTACAGTTGTATCTCTGGAGGGACGTTGTGTCAGATCAATGGTCATTATGTGAAAAAAATAAACTGAAACCTGGATGCCTTTAACCCATTCAGCTGTTCAAACGTGAACTCCAAGGGGG
Source organism: Oxylabes madagascariensis (assembly GCA_013400675.1). Lineage (NCBI taxonomy): Eukaryota > Metazoa > Chordata > Aves > Passeriformes > Timaliidae > Oxylabes > Oxylabes madagascariensis. The sequence continues at coordinate 17,433 of VYZR01058568.1, forward strand.
ACAGCTCTGCTACTGGAAAACTTTGCGCCACGGCGGTGCAATTCTAAAATATTTGGGTTTGATGTTACAGGAGATATGTAAAATGTTCTTTGGGAAAAAAAAAAAAGCAAGTACAAAGCTTTGCGCGCTTTGGCAAAGAAATTTCGTCAACGGTTATTAAAAATTACAACAGTTTATGTCCCGAAAAATAAAGGATATTATCCAAAGCATGTGAATAAGCTGAAATATCCCAGCCTGGAGCTTGCTGCAAGTTGTTCCTGGGTTATTTTTAGCTGTAACCTTTGGAGTCTGGAAGTCTGAGGGGAATATCTGCTGTGCCAGGTGAGGGTGGTGTGCGTGTCCGCCAGCACACCCTGGTGTAGCCAATGTGCCCCTTGTTTTCCAGCAGCATTATTAAGCAAAGCCGTCCATACTTCACCATGTTGTTACATGTGTCTGTCTGCTGATTATAAAATGTGTTAAACAGTATTTAAAAAACAAAAAAATGCAGAGCTGCGCTTTGATTTATTCAGCGAACAAAACATATGCTCGCTGTTCTGTTCTATGTAATTCATATGATCAATAAAATTTTCTTTAAAAAGAGCAACTTTGGCATTTAGAAGGATTATGCTGCTGAAGAAAAAAAAAAAAAAAAAGTTTCCCCTTT
>VYZR01058568.1:27613-45402 GCA_013400675.1 Oxylabes madagascariensis
TTTTTTGCAAATTAATGACTCTCTGGCAAAGGGGTTTTTAAGTGAAGGTATTAATAAGGGGTCTGGCAGGTAATCCCATGATTCGCGGAGTTACATTTGCATTTAATTAATCTTAAAGAAAGCTGAAAGATAAACAGCTGTAATTCAGACTAGCATGGGAAATATGCTACATGGTGCCATCTATCCGATAAAATGAAAGCCGAGACACTTGTTTTATTTCTCTCAAGGATGGAGAACAAACAGATAACAATCAAAATACTTCCAATAAAAACCAGTAGTTTAAATGTAATGGCAGTTCATCAAGAATCTTTGCATCCGGTTGCAAATACAGTCTTTTAAAGATAAATCACTTATGATTCCAGCAGTCAAGCCGCCGCAATATTTGTTGATGTAAAATGTTTTGAAGATGTAGATTGTACAATAAATTTTTAATAAAGTGCCCACTGCAATTTTTAATTAGCATATCTCATTCATGTATAAGTGTGTACATCTATCTGTATGTTTATCACCATGCATATCCTTGTGTCAGAGTCAATGAATGCAATTGTGTCTCTATCTGATGAAGTAGAATTTGGTTTGCAAGCGATAATAAAACCTTAAGGCAATTCCAAGATTTTCAACTCTGCTCTGGGAAGAAGCAGGAAGAGGACTCTGGGTAAGGTGTTATTATGTGAAGCCTGGTAAGACTTCTCTTTGCAGACAGGTGTGGTCTCAGCTTCCCTTGGATCAGGCAGGGCAGCTCCTGTCCCTGAAAGAGGTGAAAGGTACAGGCTGGTCCCCCTCCCCATGAGTGTCTTTATGACTTTTGACACCATCAAGATGCTAAAATGTCATTTTTCAGTGTGAGACAGAGCATGTGTGGCTTCTTGTTACAATTACCGCATGAAGAATCAAAAACAACCCTGGGAGACCCAATGGAACATGGTTGTTCTCCTAGCACTGCAGTTGTAATTTTGCAGTTATGATCTCTCTGCATGCGGGTTCCTCCTCCTTTCTGCTCAGCCAAAGCCCAGCTTGGCCTTAGGCACTGCCTGTGGTTGGGTGGACGTGGTGTCCCCATGAGCGTAGCTCTGGTGGTCATCCTTGGAAGACCCAAGGAACCGGACTGCCTTGCACTCCTACCAGAGTGTATCTGTGGATGTTCACCAACGTCATCACACCTTGCACCAGCAAACTGGAATAATTTTTTGGCTTTACTGCTGGGGAAACTGAGGCACTGTACGGTTGTAGCAAACTGCTTCAAGTATCACAGTGAGTCATTCTCCAAACCAATAAAAGGGAAAGAGGAGATGCTGTAATGCTGCGCTCGGGCTTGTGGTGAGCAGACTCCAAACATCAAAGCTGTGTGGTTTGCACTCAAAGGCTCCTGCTGTCCTCAGAGCACACCCTCATCAGCCCCACAGCCAGAGGAGGTCTTGCCCAGCTCCTTGGTGGGGTGGAGCTCTGCCCTGCTGAACTTGGTGATATTCAACCATGCCCAGCTCTGTCTGGTGAGCAAGGCTTCGTCTTGGTGGAAAATTTTTCCCTTCTTATGAACCCTTGCAAGTAACGTTTTATAATAGAAACTCTGTGAGGAGTTTAATTGCAGGGTAATAAATAGCAATGCTGTGTTATCTCCTGATACTTCTTTACATTCTCAGCAAAGATGCACAGCTGCTCTGGAGCAAGGATCCCTGGAATGTTCAAGGCTGAATTGGACAGGGCTTAGAGCAACCTTTCCATGGCAGGGGATTGGAACTGGATGAGCTTAAAGGTCCCTTCCAACCCAAACCATTCTGATTCTGTGTCCTTACGACATCATAGGATGTGTCAGGGGCCACCCTGGCCTGTTTGAGGTTGTTAGGCAAGAGAGTACATTTAGGACTGCCAGGCAGCCAGAGGTGATACTTGCAGGGATTCCAGGTAGTCAGAGGTGATGTTTCCCCCAGAGAATGTCCCCTTCAGCCCTGCAGACTGAAACAAGCCATGCAGTTTTGCCTCTCAGTTTCAGCAGAGGAAACGAGAGTATCAACCCGTGCTGCTTCATTTCAACCCCTCACTTCAGAATGTCAGAGGGACAAATCGGGATCTCAGTCCCGTTGTTCTACACACATGAGTAAGCGGTGAATGCAGACACCTAATCCTGTGAGCAGAGCAAGAGAATTGAACCTTGACTTACTTTCATATTTATTGGTGTTTCACCTGTGTTGACACAGCGGCGCCAGGGCTTTGAGACAAGTTTCAGTGCAGAGTCAGAGCTGGATTTTCCCAACTCTGTGCCAGCCTCACCCTGACCAGACAGCTCCTCCTGCATCAGTAACAGGCCAGGCACCTAATCCCACAATCCTTTTGTCTTAGCATTCGAGATCACAGGAAACACAGGTTTATTCCACATGAGAATCATCTTTTCCCATATAATAGAAAGGAAAATCCTAAAACAATTAGGGAATTCTGTAGCAAACCGTTTCCAGCATTCCTAGCCCCACTCCAGTGCTGCAGGCACAGCAAGGAGCCGTGGCACCGACCAGCTTCCATCCCTGTTTGCAGCACTGAGACCTCTGCCTCAGCTCAAAGCTGTTCTGAATTAGGTGGTTAGATTTTTCTAATTGCGTTTTTAAAGACCGAGCCAGCAGTTCATTAGAAATCACGGAGCAAATTCTGCTTCTCTATTACACCAATATAAATCTTGAATGAATTTATATCAGGATAACTGGGAGGGTAGAATGTACCTCCCATCTTGTTCCTCAGATTATTAAAAGTTAAAGGGCCTTGAAAATTAAATTCACCTTTCCCTGTTCAAGCTGTTTACTCTGTTTTTTATTCCAGAAAGGACAGTTGAAAATAATTAACCAACCCCTTTCTGCTCATAGGCGCTTTTAAGTTGGGTTCTCATGTACTAGCCCAGGACTAGTTTGTGTGGAAAAGACCAGAGGGCATTTTCTTTCAAACAAATTGTTTTCATGGGAATAATTTCCCAGAGAATTATATTAAAACCTTTCCACGAATCCTTGATATTTAAAAAAAAAAATTAAAAAAAATCCTCTTGTGTATCCTTGATTTGGGTGACTTGGCAATGTATTTGCAGATATAAATGAGCACCTTAATGAAAGTCCTTGATTTTACCTTCTAACAGGCTAACCTTATTTAACCGATATACTTCTTAGCGAGCCTTCATCTTGCAGGAAAATTTTGCCTCTGAGTTACCAGCCCTTGCAAATAAGGTTTTATAATAGAAACACTGATAGAACTTTAATTACAGGGCGATAAATAGCATCGCTGCCTAATCTTCTGATATTTCTTTAGATTCTTAGCGAAGATTCGCAGCTGTTGCTGGAAACTGATAATCAAGGGCTGGAGGGGCTGGGAGTTGTTCCCCCCACCCCGCGGGAGCAGCGGCGGGCGCGGAGCGGGAGGAGGATGCGGGAGGAGGATGCGGGACGCGGCCGCGAGTCCCGGGGAACGGCGGGGAAAGAAGGGAGGGGAATGGGGGCGATCGGGACCTCGGCATCCAATATCCCCCCACCCGCGGAAAAGGTTTTCCCGTCCCGGGAGGATGGAGGTGGTTGGGCAAACCAGGTGAAACGAGGCCAGTGGGCAGCTGTAATGGTAAAAATCGTAAAGAATAAAAATCGTGACGAGGATAATAACGCGAGGGGCTGGAGCCGGGGGCGATGGCTGTCGGAGCAGCCCCGCGGTGCTCTCCGCGCATCCCGGCGCATCCCGGCGCTGCGGGCGGAGCGCAGCGCGGCTTCCCCGGGAAGCGGGGGACGGACGCGCCGCCCGCCACTTTTTATCACCGGCATTATCCGCAATAAAAACACCCTTTTGAAAATCGGATCCTTCTGTGGCATCGCCCTACAGAGACGGCGAAGAGGAGCGCTCCCGCCCCCGCGCTGCCCGGCCCGCCGCGGATTTTCCGCGGGTGCGGAGCGGCCGCCCGGGCTGCGCTGCCTTCCCCCAGCCCTGCGCGCCTCCGGCCGCCCGTGCCCGGCTCTCCTGCGGTTCCTGCGGTAAAAACACAGCCCCCAAAAAAACACCAGACGAACACAAAATACCCCCGAGCCCCCGAAAGAAATCCCGGGCAAGGAGCGCGGCGCTGGGGAGGGATGGGAGGGATGCGTGCGAGGGGCTTAACCCTTGGAGCTTTGGAGGCAAAACAAGGAAATGCGTTGGAAAGGCATGTCTGTAAACAATGATAATTAGCCTTTTCAAAAATCATAACACTGATTAAAATCTCGGGTTCATTATTTATTCATCACAGAACCTCTTTGCAGACCTGGGAATAGTGATTAAAACCTAAGTGCTTCTCAATTTTGCACAGCTCGAGAGGAGTCTAAAAAGGGGTTAAAACGGAAAGGAAAGAGGAAACCAAGCAAACAGAATTCTTCTTTTAAGAACCAATACTTTCTTCTTCCCCTCCTGGCAGGAATACTCTTATTCCCCCAAATTTTGGTATTATGAAAATGTTTCTCATACTAAGTACAAGTGTTAGACTGAATCCAGTTGGTACTAAAATTGCAAACACACTTTCACTCCTAGAAAAGCCAACAGAAAGGAACTTCTTTTAACTCCATAATAGCAGGTTACAGAGTAAATGAACAACTGATGGTCAACTGGCCAATTATGGTATAAATATCCGTTGTTTACAGCGAGGTGTTAAATGAGCCTTTCGAGCACAAAGGATCAGACTGTCTAAGCTACAATTTGTGCTTCATCCCATTATGTCTCCCCGAAAAAGGCCCGTGCCGTTGTAGGTAATGTGCGCGCAGAACATATTTCTCTCTGTTGATTTTAGTTTGCTTTAATTCAATACACACTCTTGTTTACTTTTTAAAATTTAAATAAATGTCAGCATTGTATAATTTCTATGTTAACAAAGCAGTGAGCAAAATCCCTTGTATGTTTATAAAATATTATTGTTTAATTCACATAGTTTAGGAATTCCAAATGTTGAGAATAGGAAGGAGGCCAAATACCATCTGTTTATAACTATGATGCATCATCATATGTGTACTTTAAAAAAGAAGAAGAAAAAAAAAAAAAAAGTTTGGTCAATCATGCCACTGTTCTATCTGTTAGGAATATGGTGAGGATTTAAAATCTCTCTGTGCCATCCGTAGGAAATTTTAGCATGGTTTAATTCTGGGCAGGGATGTTACAGGAGTTGCTCACGTCTGTGTTCCTGTCAGGAGAGCTGCAGGAAACACTCACGTGCCCCAACTACTGCAGGCACGAATTCAATCACTTTCTCCCAGCCTCAATATTCCCCACTTCCAGAGACCAAACAGCAAAACCTGAGAGATTTATTTAAACTCCTTTATAGGTTCTGGAGGGGAGAGGGGAGGTGTGGGTGCATCTGGGGCTTCATTTCCAAGCTCTTCATACGTTTGTGTGCCCGTGTTTTTAAGGACAGAAGGAAAGCATGAGGATTTTGTAGCCTGTCTTGCAAAACACAGGCTATAGACTATCATTCAGCTGATTCTGCAAATAGCGTTTAAAAAAAAAAAAAAACCAAAACAACAAAACCCTCTGTCAAATGTTAGTAGTTTTAGGTCCAAGTTAAAATAGGTCCTCGTTAAAAATAATACATTCCATACTACGGAGTGATATGTAACGTGCATTTTAAAGAGAAGGTAGTCTGCAGGCTTAAAAACAAAGAGAGTGTCTTCAAGTTAAGTAGATAAGAAGATTTTTTTTTTTTTTTCCAAACCCAAGTTAATTAGCTGGTACGTCAAGCCTCATAGATGTCTTCCTACCTTTCAAGGGCTGAAGAATCCCCAGTAAATGTACTTAAACTTCCTAGCGAGGGCCAGTGAGATGAATGCAGAGATTAGGGCGAGTATTACCGTGCCTTCTCAGTGCATCCCAGCTGCAGTTCATCCTACTATTGATAATGATGCTTGGAGTTACTGAGGTGGTTTCTGAAACTCACATATGGGGTCCTTTCCCCAAGGATGAGGAATAATAGCGGCACTCAGGTGGTACGGGGAGGGTAAGCACAGATTTGCAGTTGTCTTTGCCTGGTGCGTGGTGACTTTTCAGTCGTGCTGATTTAATAAAGGGAGAGGTGCATTCGGGACAAGGGCCGTAATTCTCTGGTACAGTGTTTGGTTTGTGTTAACAAACAGAAGGGGAAAAAAAAAAAAAAAAAAGCACAGGGGAAAGGAAAAAATGTCTGGGCGGGCTGGAAGCCAGCCCTGGCAGAACACTGGTGCAGTATGAAGCGTTTTGTGGCCAAACTCTCAGCAATTTCTGTAATACCACAATTTAGCATACTGTACACTGCACTGAAATGCCTGGGACTTTGTTTTTGAACTTCTTCCTTTCTACTGTTACACTTAACTTGCAGCATCTTGAATTACTTAGCTACACCCAGATAGAAAGTTACCGTTTCTTTAGCTCTACACTCTCCTTGGGCTCTTAAGTGCTAAAAACTCCATCAGAGTGGAAAAGCCTTTCCAGCCCTTTCCTCTATATTTCCCAGCCTTTAACATAACCTTCTGAGACACTGTATTATCTTGAAAGTCTTTAATATTTTTAATTAGGAAAAGGAAACGCCTTACACACCTCTCTTAAGTAATCTTTTTGGAGCTGGTCCCACCAACAGGGATAATTTGCTACCGTGCCATGAGCTTAATCTGCTCACACTGACATTACAGGAGTGAGAAACAGGACAAAAGGCACCTTCTGTCACTGCAGTTTGCAAAAATATTCATAAATGTAAAATGTATACAATCCCAGCTTGAAAAAAACCTGGTGCCAGCTCCACAGAGCCAGGCACGCATTCCTGCGTATTACTTCCTATTTTCCATGGCTATGTGATCCTGGGTTTCCCAAGCTGAGATAGCAATCGGGGGGAAGGTTGTCCAATTATGATGTGTGTACCTGTACACGAGGAGTTCTGTGGGCCCCTCATGCTGGTTTATTTCTTTGTTTTTACACACTGGAGTAGTTTCATGAGATGCACTGAGAGAGGCCGCTCCGAAGGTTGCTAAATGCCATGGTCACTGCATGCTTGGTTTCCTGCTGCTCCTGGGCACTCAGGGTTGGTGCAGGGAGATGGGCACCTGGAATCATGCTCCAGCACAGGTATAAATCCTTTATAAAGAGCTGTGGTTGAGGATATCCGGGACATCCAGGTGAGAAGCCATCGGTCCCTGGGTCTTGCTCCTGTGTCTGAGGTGCCTGTGCTGCATCAGGACTGCAAACAAAACCTTCACCAGGTATGAAGCATGGAAATCCACGGGGAGAATGAGTTCCCTGGTCATCACACATCCTTTTGGGGTCTGAACAACTTGTGCTCCCCCTCAGCAGAGGTAACTGAGGGCATCGATTGTCTCACAAGCTCTGGGCATTAACATTTAACCATCCCATAATTTGGTTTTTAAGTGAAAGCAGGGAGATTAATAAACTTAATCTAGCATTCACAGAGATTTGAGGACAGCTGACCTCTGCCCTCTAGAGACCCAGGCTCTTTTAAGAATCTGCATCTGAGAGAGCTCCCACAGTTGTCGTGTCGCAGCCAGTCCTGTCCCCCATGGGCTGCAGAGTGTCACCCTCACTGTCTGCAGCAGGAGCAGTGGTGACAAGGAATTTGCTGCTTTTATTTATGTCTCCCTCCTCTAGAAGGGTCAATGTTAGCAAACACAGCTCCCTCCTAGCAGATAGCAGCTCTCCTGGGGAGAGGCACAGCAAAAGTGAAATCTTGGTCAAAAACGAGTCAGTCTTTCCATGTGTTTGCATATAGGAGAGAAAGAAAAAAATCAGACAAAAAAGGGAAAAAAAAAGAAAGAAAGAAAAAAAAAAGGAATAAAAAGGGAAGCAGGAATGTCAGATCTTTGTTTTTGGGGCACAATTTTTGCAACTTTTGGCATTACCTTATAAAATTCCCAACTCAGGAAAGCCTTTCATGTTGGAGCGTTCAGCCGACGGAAGTGGTGCCTCGGACTGTAAGGCATTATCTGTGGATTTCTTTGCACGTTCCACGTCCTGCAATTCTTGGGGAAAAAAAAAAAAAACTTGGATAGGAGTAGTTTGTCAATGCTATTAATAGATATGTTTAATGCAGGAGTGTGCAATGTGATGAACAGCCTTGGCAGGAGCCATATCCAGCCTGATTGTATTGTAATACTGTTTGATGCAGCAGTGTGTTTGATCAGTTACAAGTGATGAGTATCATATCACATCAAACAATTTAATACAGTCTCATTGTATGGAATTATGGCTGCTGTCAATCAGCATGTGGCCTATTCCTTACAGATCTGTCTTTGGGAGCTGGAATACAGTGGTAGCTTCATATGCATTAATAAATAAAGTGCTGCTGAAATTCCATACAGACCTGTTGAGATTTTTGTTTCTCTTTCATGGCCTCTTTATTTTTTGTTCCATTTTCACGATCTTTTGTCAGTCTCTTCTTTTTGAATGCTGAGTGGAGGTGAATTCAGCTGGTCAACAGGACCCAGGATGGGGCTGGCATGCTCTGAAGAATGCTTGGAAAACATCTAGCAAAAAATATATATATGAGAGTTGTGAATTTTGTTTTTCTGTGAATAGCAGCCTGAGTATAAATCCACTGAACTTGTTTTCAGCTGAAGCTTCACAGAGTCTCTTTTCTTGGCTTCCTCAGGGGGAGGAGAGGCTATCTATTAAAAATGCATATGTTTTGTCTTGCTGCTTGGCGCACCTCACTTGATAACCCCCTACTTTGGTTTGGGGATGGCACTCTTTGAACTTAAAGTCTCTTCCTTAGGACTGATATATTCAAGGTGCTGGAGGGGAAGCCTATGTCAGATGAAAGATATGTATGTAAATAACAGTATAGAGGTGGAGTTTAAGGCATCACCCATTTTACTATCAGTTTCAGACATATGCTGCTCTGCTGCTGGCTTGCCTTGCTCCCACTCCCTAACACAGAGGATGGTTTTTAATGAAGTCATACTCTGCTGCCTACAAATATGGGGTCATGCTAGACTTGTACAGGAGCAGTGATTTCAGTAATGTTGCTTATTGTGGTCAAAGAGGGCAGAAGATTGCCTTTTTGCATCGTGTGGCTCTGGGGTTTTGGAGCCTGCACAGACAAATTGATTGCATTGCAGTAGGGCCACACGCTCAGAGAATGGAGGTGTCATGCTGGAAAGCTAAATTTCAGCAGCTGATTAATCAATGTAATGACGGTAAGTTTTTCCACCTTTTGCTACTGTCTCAGCCAGCTGATCTAAATAAGATTGGTGCTTGAAAGGGAAACCTCAGAAGAAATTTTTGTAGATGCTAAAGGAGGTGGTTCTTGACTTAATAAATGGCACATTTCCTTCTACATCAGAAATTTTTATTGGGGGTAAAACAAGGCCTGGTGAGACATAGGCACAGGAATAAGGATAGCTGCATTTAAGAGATATTTCTGATTGACTTTGGGGTGGTGACTGAGTTTGAGCTCACCTTGAGTTTGGGGGATGCAGCCTGGCTTTTTCCCTGGCACAGATTTCCCAGCAAAAGTGCACTGATGGGATCACAGCAAAGGACTGGGAGCAGGCAGGGCTGTGGAATGGTCAGGAGGAAGCTTAGCATTATGTAACTCCAACAACCTGAACTCGGAGGCATCCATATAAAGCAAATAAACAAAGACCCGGCTTGCTCCTGTAATATTATCCACCTGATAATTCCTGAGCACTGCTCAGCCAGGTATTTCCTCTGCCTCGTAATCCAAGCAAGATAGACAAGACCCCATATGCTCTGTTTTCCATATAGGAATGGGTTGTCCTGTTACACAAATCATTCCGGAACCTTATTATTTTTATGGATTATAAACTGGCCACGGTTACATCCTGCTCTTGCAGACGAAGCTGATTAATTCAGAGCCAAAGAGCCCCACGGTGTCTGACAGCCTGGGTCTCATGGTGCAAAGATAGCGAGGGTAAAACAATATTTATAAGTGTCTTGATAGCAAAATTGTTTTGCTTCAGAGCTGGCTTGTTACGTGGCTGCTAATGACACTCCAGGATCACACAGCACCTGAAGCGGAGCGTGTCCTACCCTGGTTTATCTCATGTCTGGCATTAATTGGCAATGGCTCCGTCTGAGACCGTGATCCAGTCAAATCCTGTAGGCCACGCAGGTCTGGGTGGTATTTAGATCAGAAAACTCATCCAAGCAAGAGGAGCATTGGTTTGCCACTAATCCACAGGAGAGCAGTACCTCCACAAGGTTATTTGTAGATTATAAGGCCAAGAAAGGACTATTTGGATCATCTGGTGTCACGTGTATAACACAAGCCATATGACTTCCCTCAATTAATTCCTGTTTGAACCAGAAAACCTCATCCTCTACCAGTCTAAAAATTGCCAGCCATGCAGAAGCCACCACAACCTTTGATATTATTAGACACGGTGTTTTCAGAGAGATTTTCTCTCCAACTAAGGGTCAAAAGTGACACTTATCTCCTGTGATTATTAGATACTTGTTGCTGGGGCAAGAATGTGAGTCACAGCACTGAGGCTGAGGTTCCCAAATACCAATATCTTACACCTGGGTTCTTCTTGTGGTCCTATCTCCATCTGAAAGCCTTCGTTTTGCCATTTTTCTGTTGTTTCTATTGCAAAGGGCTGTTCTTTGGCAGCCACCACAGTGATTTGGTGCACAGAGCAATGGTCTATTGATAAACAGTGGTCCCTGCACTCATTTGGTGGAATCCACCCAAAATCACCAGGAACGGCATTGCTAAAATGACAACCATACCTATTGTTAAGAAGGTTTGATTTGATGTGCATTTTGAGGGTTTTAACAAAATGAAATGAAATGAAATGAAATGAAATGAAATGAAATAAAATAAAATAAAATTAAATTAAAATAAAATAAAATAAAATAAAATAAAATAAAATAAAATAAAATAAAATAAAATAAAATAATTGCCACTAGTGTAGATTGTGAAACCATTGCTGCTTGCTGGGATGAAAGGCACCATATGTGAAACATGTTGCTGATTTCTTATCTCCAGAAAAAATGTTATTGAAGTGTAGAGGGACAGAATGATTTGTTTCTGCTGTAGGGGCAGTGTTTCACGGGTTTAGAGAATGAGGGTGGGTCCCATTCCCTCGCTTTATGCAACCTAAAAGAGCACTGCTCAACTAAAATGTCAGAATTCAGTTATAAGGAGGAAAGTTTTTTTAAAAAATCCCATAGAACATTAATTTTTGTAGGCATTCACCCTCAGTTGTGCCATGCATACATCTCTCTCCTCCAGTGCACAGCCTATGGAGTATTGAGAGAAATATTATTTCTCAAACAGTGAAATGTGCTTCCTAGCTAGGGAGATGGCCACATCTCCCCCATGATAATAACAGTAAAAGACCACACGGAACAGCAAAATTCAGCACCTCCTTTCCTTTCTTGGAAGATGGAGGGAGAAAAATTCTCAGTGAATGTTTGTTGCAGGGACAGTGAGCTGTGGGACAGGAGCACCCTTCCTCCCACGGGTCCAGCACCCAAATGACCCCACCCTGGGTGGAGTGAGGGACCCCCAGCCCTGGTCCCCCAGGGACACAGCCTTCCCCTGCTCACAGGATGCTCAGGAGACAGCTTGCTTTGAGCAAATGCTGCCCAGTCCCCAGTGTGGGTGTCCAACACCCAGCATCTCCCCAAGAGGATGATCTGACACGACTTTCCCAACATAAATGGCTCCATGTGATTCTCCACCTTCCCTTCCCTACCCTCCCGCCTCCAGTGCAGGATCCCCAACGAGTTAAAAGTGTAAGAGCTGCTCGGAAAGAGGTCAGCTAATAAATGATATCGAAATCCTAGTCCCAGATTTTCTGTTTCCAACATACTGCGCAACTAACACTGTGACACTTTGGCAAGACGATGGAGAAAAATCCCGTGCCAGCTGACTGATGAGCACCCATCTTTTTTAATTAATTGGGTTGAAAAATGTCTTGTGTCAGTTTGAATGTAGGGGCTCTTTCAGCTGCGTTTTTCTGGATACTTGTATAGATATATCTAACTGCAGATTTGAGAGCCCAGCGTGAGGCCTCATAAATGATAAAAATATGTATATATTAGAATTATGCACACACACACACACGCACATATTGGATAAATTGATACTTAAACATATATGTGTGTATATAATGTTCTGTTCTCTGTTCTGAGAGATATTTATAAATAGATTTTATATATATCTATCGCTATTATTCACAGCTCTATGTGCATGTGTATTGTAAAGTCTGTTTGGCTTTTTTTTCCTGATATGCTTTTTAGTTTTTAGCAGAGTAATATATCTGATTTCTCTTTAAATTAAATGAATTTATTTGTCTGCCTTCCCTTAATGGAATCAGTTTTGATATACTCTTTGTTCATGCTGTTACAGGCTTCAGTCTAAGGGCTCTTTGTATTAACTTTTTAAAGTTACATTACAAAGAGGTTTTAAGATTTCCCAACAGGCTTTTATTTAACCAGGGCTTTTGATCTCAAACCTGCTGGGGCCTAGTGAAATCCTTACCAATTCTCCAGTAACTCCTCACTATTGGAATTTGAAAAGACCCACCTGAAGGATTTAACTCGCTGTATGGCTTCAGCCATCCTTTAGATGCTTCTATTCATGCAGACAGCGAGGGGGTCGAGGGCACCCTTTGTGATCCTCCAAGTAGCCTAAGGTGCCCTTTGCATAAGTTGTACTCCTGAGGAAATAAAAATCAGGAGGACACAAACCTATATACCTTATTTCCTGCTATCTTTACTTAAAGGAGGAGCACAGGGGGTCTGCTTAACATCCTTTGCTACCTAAATACCTTTTGGACATGGGAACTCAATAAAGGAACTTTCATTGCATCCATTACCCTACTGCGGTGCATAGCAAATTAGATTTAAAAGGGTACTTTTTCCCTTACAGCTATTTCTATCATTTTCTTTAAAATTTCAATTTAGTGTCTAGTGACAGAATATTCTGTAATGTACATTAGAACTATATAACACCAATTATGCTAACTGTGAACATTATTTCAAAAGAATTAGTTATATTAAGTTACAGATAAACCGTTGGGAAAAAAAAAGGTCAGGTTAGGAAAAAAAAAAGGGGGCTATGTGATAATGTTTTAAAGGAGCAACATGAAATGAATGCTCTTTTCATTTTTTAATCCTTTCATTTTGCATAACCCACACTGAAATTTCGCTACTGGCTTGGTCTTGGTTGTTTAGGTGGGGGGGTGGCATGTCACTGTGTTAGTTTACAGCTACAGATCTTGGTGTAAAACCTACAGCTGGGTCTTGTGGTTATGGAGAAACATAATTTCCTCCGTTTGGAAGGAAATGGAATTGCAGAAATCCATGAAAAGTCTTTTGGCAGACACTGATGACCAGTACACAGGGAAAAAAAAAAAAGTAAAAAGGAAAAAAATGCTGGCAGACCAAGCTTGAAAGAATATCATAACTAAGCACATTCTTGTCACAGTTTTGGTTGTCTGTTTTCTTTCTCATGACTGTACCACACATGATATGTCTGTTACCTGCATTTTGTGTTAGCTTTCTCAGATTGATTCCTTTTCTATTTCAGCCCTATGTTAAAATAAAACCATTCCACAGAGCGCAAGGGAATCTAAATGTACCTTCTCTTTTCCTGACTCTTATTTTCATTTGCCTATTTCCTATTGGTTTGTGGGTTGGAGGAGTTTTGAGTTTCAAGACGTTATATATTTGTGCTCCTTCTTTGTGTGCTGTTGATCTGGATGTGCATTGCATTGGAGATGTTTTTGTGCAGACGAATAAAATAAAAATTCTCCATTTTAATCCTTATTTTTCCCTGCCTTAGAACTGGTTCAAGACTTTTGCTGGAACCGCGTGTGGTTTGGTTATTTCAATTTGTAGGGATTCCTGGCAAATCATTTGTGTTTGTTTGACGTCCTGTGGGATCAAACTGCCATGAATTTTGAATGATCTAAAAACTGTGTAGTTTACTTCGGCTAAAACCGCCTTCCACTTGAAAACATAAATCAGCACAGTTGAAATCTAGTCAAGGTCTTTTTTTTTTTATTTTTTTTTTTTTATTTTAACACTTGGGATTTGCCTCAGCTGCAGCTTGAGCTGAAGCATCGCTGTGCTGGTCCCTTGCATCCAGAAGAAGAGCTGGATGACATTGCCACAAGTCAAGTGCCAAATTGCTGAGCAGGGGACAGTCCTGACTGTCCTCACAAGTGATGGGTCCTTGGGCAACGTGCCCTGAAATGTGCCCTGCCTAGGATTGCACCTTCTGCAGGCTCACTCAGGGTGGGTTTTCCTCTTTTGGGGCCTTCTCACACTGGTCTGGAGTTCTCAAAACCCATCAGACTCCAAGTCAGTGAGAGAATCACAGAATGATTTAGGTTGGAAAAGACCTCCAAGATCACCAAGTCCAATTTAGATTTTTGTTCAGGACTCTTTTAGCTTTCAGCCGCAGCTCCAAGTGGAGCTACAGTAGGAGCTTTCACTTTTTCTCCAGCAGTGAAGTGAAATTGGAAGCAGATGTGGACGCTGGCATTGTCTCTGGGGGACAGATGATGTTATTTCACCAGCCTGACATCTGTTGAGACTTGATTAAACCCAAAGCGTGCTGGGCTGGTCCTGTTCTCTAGATCCTTGAAGAGGGATTTGTCCCACCAAGGGTATAAGGGATTCAAGCCTCCCTTACAAACCTGGAAGCCTCTGAGCTGGGGCTTCAAATTGGACGTTTTTCATGTTCAGAAGATGCAAACCACAATGGAGAAGTTTATATCTTTGTGGCACGGATGTGAGGCTTTAATATGAGTCCATCTTTGTAAAACTGGGAGAAAGAAAGGCAAATTGAGGGGGGAAGAAGGAGCTTTTGGTTGGCAAGGCCGGATGATACTTTTGAGTTTATGTCTGCAAAGTGCCCTGATCCAAGACCTTTATTCTTAAAAACTTCCTGACAACTTTGCTGGGCAATGTCATCCTTGCCCAAAAAGGGGGAAGCTTTGTTCCCCAAGCACACCGTGCTGTACCCATCACTCTGCGTCTTGGAGGGGTATAGAAAACCCTAATTTCCATGTGGATGGCGAGGGATGCCTTTGTGGAGGGAGCAGCACCGGATGCTGCCCAGATGCCTGAATAGCCCCCAAGAAACCAAAGCATCCCACGTTTTATTCTACCAGCTCCCCCTGTGACCTTTGGTAAGCAACTTAACCTGTTGTCCTCAGGATCCCCAGTAAAATGGGAGACCTTAATACTTATCTGGTGGGATAACAGTGCTTAATACTTACCTAATTGGATGACAATACTTACCTACATACCTCACAGGGGTGTTGTGAGGATTAATTAGCTAATGTTTGTAAAGTGCTTTGGAGATGGAAAGCGGTATATAGTAGTGCTAAGCGCTGTTACTCCGTGTCAGCACCGGGACCTTAAAATGGCTAAGGCTGCAATAAGAGTTTTTAT
Organism: Oxylabes madagascariensis; assembly: GCA_013400675.1. Lineage (NCBI taxonomy): Eukaryota > Metazoa > Chordata > Aves > Passeriformes > Timaliidae > Oxylabes > Oxylabes madagascariensis. The sequence continues at coordinate 43,007 of VYZR01058568.1, forward strand.
GTGTTTTAAAATAAGCCAATTCTGCAAGGCATCCGGATGCTGGGATTATTTTTAGGCAGAGATTTCTAAGAAAGTTGGGAAACAGGAGGGTATAATTATATGACCTGAAACCTTTTGTTGTTTCTTTTAGTTGACCAGCTAAACAATCTTAGGTGTTGTTTGATGAATTGTAAAAGCTGCGCGTTGAAGTTTAAGACATATCAGTGTTTACTTTTGCTGATCAAACAATATTCGTTGAAATAAATATCTTTGCTACAATTTGGACAAACAAATATATTAAATAAGCCAGAGGAAGTATTTATTCCTGTGTTCTTTCTTTCTGTATTTCTTTCTGTAAGCAGCCTTTTTTATCAGTGTAATTCTGCTCTTGTTCCCATTAGGGTAACTGAAAGGTAACACCACTGCAGTAAATGGAATTACACCAGATACAAAAGCATTATGCGAGAGCAAAATTATATTTATATGTGGTCTGAAATGCAACTTGACTCTTGGTTTTAAAGAAAAGTCAAACCAACCATTCCTAGAAATATATATAAATGCAACTTTAACAGAAATTGTCAAGCTCTTTGTTGAATCCTGCTTGTTTCATGGCAACTCCTAAACAGATTTTGCAAAAGGAAGGTCTGGTATAGCATAGACCATATTTTCCCTTTCGCGGGAGGAAACTTTGCAGGACTTTTGCCTTTAAATGTTTTATTTGGTTCCTAATGTGGGCTCTTGATCCAAGAAAGTGACTTTATAGTTATCAAAGCACCCATTTGTATATTTTTTTGCTAGAGCATTTCTTCAGATCTTTTCCTCCCCAGTGTTAAAGAGAATTCCCACAAATTCCTAAAATCTGTTAAAATACAGAACAGAGTGCTCACACTGGTATGTTGTATGTTGGCTGGCCCTGGTAGAGAGCCTGTGCATTTTCACCCTGGGTATGCAGAAGAAATTCGATCTACTGCTGGGCTAAGCACCAGGATTTGGTTGGCTCTAGGACCAGTTCTTACATTTCTGCATCGGGCAAACATAAGAATGGATAACACTTGAAATAAAACCTTCCCCAAAGCCTTTCGTGCGGATATCAGGTTATTTGAAAATGTAATGGAGACCATTTACCATAACCAAGGGTGAGGCAAGGAAAATGGCACCAAAGAGCTCGGAGCAGCCAAGAGGAAAACTCAGCCCAACCCCGAGCGCGTTGTCGGTGTCCCAGCTGCCAGAACAACCGAGGAGGCTTCGGGGGAAGAGGGCCAGGAAGCCAGGTGTGGTTGTTGGGAAGGAGGTCTCCCAGATTAACTGGTGTTTGGCCCTTCAGCTGCCACGAGAGCCCAGCGTGAGCCCACAGGTGCTGAATCCAGCTTTGGACCACAGGAGGAGGTGAAGTGAAAGAAGACTGACGCTGTCACTGTCAAGCTCGTCAAGCTAATTCTTATATAATACATGCATGTGGATATAGTACCGATGGAGCACTCTGCACTTGGTGTTCCCGAGGAGGAGCTGAGGGGATGAGGGGACTTAGTGTTTGGGGAGAATCATCTGTAGTTAGGCAGCAGAATTTGCAGACGTGGAAGCTGGGAAATTTGGTTGAAGCACAGGACTTTGCTAACTCCTTGGTGCCTGTCGTTAGCATTTCCCAGAACAGGAACTCTTGCCAAAATGGAGGGGATTGCCATAACCAGTGCCTGGAGCTAAGAAGGTAAAATGCAGACAGGGAGGGAAAAGCTGGGGAAAGAGGGAGTTGCAATGGGGCATCAAACAATGGAAAAAAAGTAAAAATCTGAAATTCTGTCTCTGCTCTCAGTGACCTTGGGCAAATTGTATAAGCGCTGTGTAAAATGGGATAAAAGCCCATTTCTGCCGCACTTTGGGAATGATTAGAGATAGTGCAGTGCCCAGGTGCCAACGTGATGGAGACAGGCAGAGCAGCTCCCAGTGGGACTATGCTCTGCATCGTGTTGTGGGATAACTTCCGTTGTCTCTTCTTGCCTCAGGAGACCTAAAGAAGATGTAGCAGAGGATAGTTTTGTATACCTGAATTTAATCTTCTCTCTCCTGCCTTACCCAAATCAACTCCACCTGATGGTGTAGTACATATTTCCAGCATATTTACCAGTCTGGCAGCACTCCTTTGAAAAAGAGATGTTCTGGGAGGAAAGCACAGCCCAAAGTCCACCTTCCTGAGCAGACTGTGTTTGCAGTGCCAGCAATGAGTGACGTGTAAATCAGCCAGTAACACCTGAAATTGCTTCAGTGACGTCTACCACAACTTGTATGTCAAAGGTTTCTTTCCTGCTCTAATAAGTGCTTAATAAATAACAATTCCTATTAAAAAAAAAAAAAAAAAAAAAAAAAAAAAAAAAAGGGGTAAAAAAAAAAAAAAAGGCCAACAAAAAAGGGAGGCTTAACGG
>VYZR01058574.1:0-23889 GCA_013400675.1 Oxylabes madagascariensis
CTGAAATCAGAGACTTCACTCTGGTAGGCACTTAAATACCTTCTTGAAACAAGAGAAGGTTTTGCCTTGGTTACAGCTGAGTATCACCCAAGATGTGTGCTGGGCTGGAGAGGAAGCACTGTGCAGCCCCTTGCTCAAGCCCTCCTCTCTTCTCCCTGTGGAATGGGGAGGAGAATCAAAGCAAATTTTTTTGTTGAGGTAAGAACAGTTTAATAATTGAAGATAAAGTAAATACAATAATAATGGTAGACAATAACTATGATGACAATATAAGGGGGAAAAAATTGGTGCACATTGCAGTTTCTCACCACCTGCTGACCAGTGTCAGACCCTTACCAGCTGCCCTTCTGGGTAGCTCTTCTCAGCTTATATATTGGGCATGTTGTTCTATGGTCTGGAATATCCCTTTGGCTAGGTCACCTGTTCCAGCTATGCTCCCTGTCAGTTTCTTTTGTGTACCTCCTCACTTGCAGACCATGAGACAAGGGAAAAAAAACGTCCTTGACTTTTTAAAGTCAAACATGGATAAACAAGGATAAACATGATTCAGCAAAACCCCCAAAATATCAGTGCGTTATCAACACCATTCTCATTCTGAAAAGAAGACATAGTACTATGAGAGCTACTGAGAAGAAATTAACTCCACCCTTGCTGAAAAGCAGATCAGTGTCATTCAATTTACCCATTTATAAGGTGTTACAGATGGTAGCTGTTGATGCTAACAGCGTTAAGGTCCTGTGGTATGCAGTAGGTGTCTGTATTAGCAGCCATGGTTGCTCCTACTTTCCCTGGTCTGGGTAGCTCCAGCTGGGCCCCATCTCCATACCCTCAGGTACTTTGAGTTTTCACCAGCAGCCACACATAGATGGAAATATATTTCCCCTTAGCTGCCATCCATAATGTTTTCTGCCATGTTTTGTTTTATGATCTAGAATCATACAATCTGGTTTCCTAATGCCTGTACAAAAGAAAACAGCAAAAAATGTGCAGAAATAATAACAGTGAAGGATGGACAACAGTTTGTGTGTGTGTCCCTGAAAATAGGGACAGAAGAAAAGAAGAATTCTGTAAGGAAATCAATCACCCCTTTGGCATTTTTGTGTACAGATGTCAAGGCAAAAAAGTGTCCTGCCCATACCCAAGGTCTGTTTCTGTGCATGTGCAAGTGACTACAGGTTTCTGTTAATGTTTGATCTTTTCCAGTTGGGCAGCCATGCCTGCAGCACAGTCGCATACTTTTGGTTCTGTGTTACAGCCACACATCACAGAATGTTGGAGACTTTATGCAAAGAAATACACAAACAACATCCGTTCACATGGACACCTTGAATAGGAGTTTAAAGGCAAAGACCATGTTGGATTTCTTGCAAAATTATCCTGATGGTGAATTGAGTCTAAAAGGTCATGGCTATAAGCCCTGCTGGAGATGATGAAACAGCATTTTCTGTCAGAGTTCAAGTTTAATCGTTGACATTTCCAGGCCCTTTTCCCTAATCCTGGGCCATGGCATTAACCCAGACAATGCTATGCCTGATGTTGGCTTTCTTTTAATCTAGGAAAAGGCAGAAACCAGCTCTGTTGGTAGTCAGGCCATAGACATGTGAAAAAATATGCTGTTAAAATGTAGCTGGCTTTTTGGTCCCTCAGTCGGTATAATGAAATAAAATAGAGCCCAGTAAATAGGCAATATTCAATAAAAACCAAAACAAAACAACAACAACAAACCAAAAACAAAACAACAACAACTGAAAACAAAAACAAAAACAAAAACACCACAAACAAACAAAAACGAAACACAAACACATTAGAGAGCAACGGGCTTTGCTTGTGAAGGGCTATTAAATCATATTATTTTTAACTATGTGTTTAATAATCTCTAGGAACTGTTAAGACCATCCACATGCTGACACATCTGAACAGAATTTGGTATTTTTTGGGAAACTTTTAAGCTTCCTTTGTAGTCCCTGAAGTATGCCAGAGAGAGGTTATTATCCTTGGCTGTTCACACCCAAGTTATATACCTTGTGACAGCTTCTTAACTCGTGACCTTTATTTTCTATGTCTTTTTCTTTTTAGGAAGCATTTCAGCAGAGTCTTCCAGTCCAGTAAGCAAATGAAACGTACAGACTTTTCAGTGATAAAAGGGAAACAGAACTATTGGCATAGTTCCAAATTATGACACAATAACTATAAAGTTCTCTTTCCCCCTCAGCTGTGGCAAATACTAACTGGAGATTGTGCAAATACTCCTCTTAGCCATGATTATCATGCCAAGGCCTTGCACAAGCTGCAGACTTAAAAGTAATCATTAGGGTTTGTATTCTTTTTCCTTTTGCTTGGGGCTTTTTATATTAGTGTTTCTGCTACATTTCTAATTTAAAAAGTGTATTAAGTGAGAAAATAATTTTATTAAATTAGTGTGCTGACACTAAAAAAGAAAAACTAGTTTCTTTGAAAGCTGAAACTATTCTGTTTACATCTGTGATTTTCTGCACATCAATGCTAGCTGAGAAACTGCTTCTGAAATTGAAGGTTCAGTAATGTCAATAAACTACAGCCTCTACTGATTCACAGACCACTAAATTGCTTCTGTGGATTTCTCAGCTAATATGATTCACTTTTTAAATAATCCAAATGCCTCCTAATACTGGGAGATTTGTGGATTTGGTTTTGTTATGGGTTGTTTGGGGTTTTTTAAAACTAACTCAAAATGACCTCTGTCTGCTATAGCCTTTCCCGTAATTGATACAGGCAAGAGGAGCATTCAAAATCTGCAGACAGCAAATGCAAAGGAGCATCACTCTGAGTGGGCATTTCACCCCCATGACATCCTGCCATCCCATTTCTGTGAGATGTCCCTGTGCTTTCCCTCCTAAGCAGCGTGGGACCTGGTTGCCCCTCTCTCACCTCCATGCTATGCTGGCCCAGTGAGGATCAGGGGATGCAATCGGGGATCACCCCATGCAAGGATGAAACCTCAGGTTCCTGGTGCTGCCTGATTCCCCAGGCATCTCTTCGTGGTCTGGATGGTAATGCCTCTAATCAAGGTCACCTGGGTACCATCTTTTCTACCCATGTGCCAGTCTTCACCTGCTTCGGTGAAGTCACAACCTTCAGCTGAAGGTTTCTTGTGCCAGCTATCAGCATCAGGCTCAATTGCTCTGGGCTATTTCAGCCAACAAATCTTCCCAGCAGGCTGTAAAATTATGTTACTTCTTCTATTTGTAGTTTCTTAAACCTGTTTCACAGAAGATGCCAATACGATGGAAGTACAGTCTCATCCTGTGGCCAGATTCCAACTTCTGCTGTTCCTTAAGAAAGTACGGCAGCCGCAAAGCAGAAGGCTGGTGACTCACTGGGCTAAGCTGGCAATCTGCACATCTATTTCACAGTGTTTTATTAGAGGCAGACATTCACCACCTGCTAATTTTCTAGTGTTTTTCGATTATATCTTCTATTGTTTCTTTCCCCTGCTCCTGGTTTTTTATTGTTTCTATTGGTTTCACTAATGCAATTAAGAGCAGAAATAGTAGATATCTATGGCAAGAAGGAATCAAAGTCAACAGGTTTCAGATGAATTAAAAGAAGGAAACTTCTTTATGTTGACTTATTTTGGTAGAGATTTTTAACACTAGAAATTTGTTCAGGACCAAGTGACTGCCAGAAAACCAAGTATCAAAAAGAAGACTTGATTGTAAAAAATTTTCGTAAGGAATAGATCATCTTTACAAATCAATAGCAATGTAAAACTTTGCTTAGATTGGACTTTGGTAATTTCTAAAATTCAAAACCATTAGTTAATTCACATATATGGCATTTTATTGCTTAATATCTAAGTGTTGTCTGAGTCTAGTACAGACCCCTGAGCACTGGAATAGCACATTAACATCTGGCAAGATTTGCTTTTAGCTAAGAAATGGCATGAATTTTACAAAACCACAGATAATCTCATTTAACTTAACTTTATGAGAATTTTAGGATGCTCAATGGTTAGACTTAATCCTTATGTGCATGTGCACAGTGAAGCATTATTGTTTGCCAGATTTAGAGTTTGGGGGTTATTTGTGTTCTGCATTCAGGCTGTTTGTGGAGTTACCAGGGGGCCTCTTTAGACTGACTGTTTAATCACCCTAATGAAATTAGGCAAGCTGTTAGTGCGCTGCGCAGCAGGCAGCTCAGGGCAGAGCAGGGCGGGCACTGCTCTCCCCTTCACTGCTGGCAGCAGAGCGAGCCCTGCGTGGGAGGCTGATGCCCATCCCTGTGGCTGATCTGCCTGCCTCACTGTCAGTTCAGCAGGAGTTAATTAGAAAGAGTTCTAGGGTCGAGGCTAAGGCAAGCTACAAATTCTGCCTCTCAGTGAAAGAGTGGAGCACGTGTACATGTACATGGCATTTGCATGTATATTATCTGTATGTTCTGTACACTGGCTATGGTGCACCAAGTAACTCTTCTCCATGCAATTCTTTGTAACAAATCACAGCAGTTTGCTCTAATTTATCCAAACTATGAAATTTTGCTGTGTTTTTAAACTGCTCAATTTTCAAAGAAAAAATGTGTGGCAATGCAAGAGGGCCAAGGTCCAGCAGTGGTTATATGAGTTTGTTGAGGATTGCTTTACTATGTGTACTTCTTAAAATTAAAAATGTATTTCTATTTAATATCCTTGAGAGAGGCAAAGACCACATCACTGGAGTGGGCTGAAAGGCTGCCAGATAAATATGCCAGTCAGGATTTAAACAGACTTTTTCTAATGGGTAGAAAGCAGGTTATGAGACAAGACAAAGCCTTAGCTTAATATACTTTGAGATAAGAGCAGTAGATATATCACCATCTGGTTTGCTTCATGGAACAGTTTTTCTCTATTGGTCAGTGCACCAAGGGATGTTTAACAAGGAATCTGAGAATCAGTAGGAGTTTTACAAGTTAATATCTTTTCTAGGCTTGTGGGCATTCAGACCTTTGGAAAAGAAATACTGATATCAGATACAAGATGGTGTTAACCTCTCACTGTGCTGTAATTGTTTTTTCTTATGATCTCAATAATTAAGTTATACCTTGCAAAGTGTTGTTTGTATAGATATCAAGTGTATGCCATTCAAAGTATTTTTCCTAGCTATTCTTCTAGAATACTAAACTTGAAGTTGGGTTAATTTTCAGCATCCAGTGTTATTTTTCCAATATGTAGTACCACAGCCTGTGATTTGTGATATAGGGGCACCTATCTTCCCTAAAGCAGTACTTTTGAATCTAACAGGTCTTCCTGCATTTGTCTCCCATTCCACTTGCTCTCAGAAAACCTGCAAAATTTTGGTATGCGCAATATAATATATCAAGGAATTCCACTTATTAACTATGTACTATGCAGAGAAGTACCTTCTCCAGTTTGTTTATTCTGAGTCTGCAACCTGACGATTTAATTTGAAAATCTATTTATTGTAGGAAACACTAAGTAATCTTTCCCTGTCCACCTTTTCTCTTTCTTTTCTCTGTTTTCTTTTTCTAATAAGTCCTGATGTTTGTTTTTCTAAATGCTGCTGAGCATTGCTTCTTAGTGGAAGTGGTTTGTGTAAAGTTCTCTGTCATAACTGTCTTTGCAGAGCAGTAAGTGAGAAACAATCGCTTGCATTTAAAGTCAGGTCTGTTTTCCTCTACATATGGCTGTTTACATCAGTATTGCATCTCATCTGCTCAATGGCTCCGTTTCATGTGGTGGTGCTGCAGTACTTCACAGTCAGTTTTGGTTGATTTTGAGTAATTCTGTGTAGTATGATCAGAAAACTTGTCACTTTTTCCCATCTTTTCCAGATCATTTATTAATGTGATGAATAGCCCAGGGCCTAGCGCAGATCCATGGGGAACTTTGCTGTCCACCGTTTCTACTAAGAAAACTATTTTTTTTTCTCCTGTTTTTTATTTCCTACCTCTATTTAATTATTTATTCACATGAATATTTCCATTATTGCATGACAGCTTGCTATCCTGAAAAGCCCTTGGGCTAGTCAAAGTTGTTTGAAAATCCAAGTAGGTTTTATCCAAGTAGGCATCACCCCTGTCTGCATGGCACTGTCAAGGACCTCTGATGGATTGAGTAAGGTATGGCTTCCCTCCGTGATAGCTGCACTTGCCCCAATATTTCATCCCTCCACTTCTATACTATACTAATGCAATTTCCACCCATCTATCCAGTGTTGCAGATCAGACTTATTGGTTGGGTGAAAATGTACTGCAAAGGATTTCTGTCTGCATCGGTTGTATTTAAATTTTTTAATGGATGTAGCAAAAGATCTCCTCTTTGAGGTCCTTTGGAGGGATTAAGGAATGAGCTAAGGAATGGGGAATACTGCTTTTCCTCGTTGCACATCCTTCAGCCGTTACAGTGATCTTCGATAGAGAGAGGACCAGCCTTCTCTGGTGTTTCATATCACCTCCACACCATGTGAGATTGTGGAGTTGTAAAACTGCACAAGAAACTCCTGGCTCAAAGGCAGTGTAAAGCCTGGTCATCATATTTTGAGACTGTATTCATAGTATCAGATATGACTCTTTATTGACCAGTTAATATCTACTTAGAATAAAAACCAGTTTGACCACTAGACATTATGAAAAATTTGACTCTGAAGAGTTAGTGTTTGTAGTGTGCTCCATCCCTAGTAATGGTAACTGTCAAAGAAACCCCCTGGATTATAGAAAACTTCTAGAAATACACTCTTTTTATTAAAAATGGGCAGTTGGATTCAGTGAAGAAGGAGGAGCTCATTGGAAGGACGTTGGCTGTGTGCTCTGATGGACGCTTGGCTCATTGGCTAGCAGATGCTAACACTGTCATTTTGCCTCTTAGCTTGTTTGGTGCCATATCCCACATACAGAAACCCCCTGAGACTGTATGTTATGTATTACAGCTGTGCACATCCTCAGCATGAAGGAAGGTCCCGGGGATGCCCCCACGTCTCAAAAGGAGCAGTCCTGGCAGGAGATGGGGGCGCCTGCAGGATGGCGTGGGCATGGGGATGCAGCAGTGAACCTGACTGCCCTGAGAGCATCCTCCTGCTACGCCAGCACTGCACATCCATTTCTGCTTCTCTCGCACACGAGCCCCAAAGATTTCTCCCGAGATGTTGCTGTACAGGAGCTCCATCTAGTGCTGACTTTTCCAATTCCCTAAGGCGGCAGAATAAATACACTGATACGGAGGCAGCCGAGTCACGAAGCTGAATTTGCCAGGGCCAGCCTGCTTTCCAGAATGCAAAGGGGTCCTGCATAACACGTGGAAAGTGAGACGAAAGTGAACGTTCAGGGATGTTTTTGTACTGTGCTGGTATAATTGAGAAGCCGAAGGGAATTCTTTGCGCTGTTTATGCCACTGGGAGTTTGTTGTTTGGATGGACAGGTATATTAATAACATTGCAGAAAAATATAGTAGTACTCAGTGATGCACATTAAGTCACTAGATACAGCTAGACCAGCTTTAAAGCACAAAATAAACACCTTTAAAAGTCAGCAAAGGAGAGGGAAAGAGGAGAACCCAAGATATTTCTTTCCAATTAAAAGCAATAATGCTGTCTATATTGAAGATACCACCAAACACAAAGGAAAGTCTATGTTGTACAAAGGATGAAACACAGAAATAACCATTGAGAAAAGAGCAAGAAAGATTTATTGAACAGGACCAGTAATGCTTGTTGTCATACTTCTCTCAGCAGCGTTGGATCCAACCAACCATTCAATCCAGTGATTTCTCAGTGATTTCTTTCAAGTGCAAAGTTAAACTGTGAGTCCTGTTAGAGTTAAACAGGAAGATAATATCTGGGAGAAGGGAATGATTGCCTGTTCTAGTGGACTCATGATTCCAAGTCATCTCAGTGAAAGAGAACAGGTAATTATAGGCATTAAATAAATGGCAGTTGGTGGATTTATTTCTATTCAAAGTAAATGGTTGATATCTGAGGTAGCTTGTATTTGGAAAATGGTTGTATCTGCAAATGCTCAACAAATGATTGTGGGAAATATTTTCTCAATTTCAAATAAGTAGAAATGTTTTTAATGCATTAAAAATCAGAAGAGAATTGTGCTCTGATTACTAATATGTGGGAGCAACTAAAATAAGAGTCACCAAATAAGAGACTATTTGATTTTTTGACCATTTTTTCTATGTTTATCATATAAATATTTAATAGGCATATCCAGATAGAGCCGATAGTGTTTTTGAAGCCCACCCCATTCTCAGCCGCTTCTGTTAGTTTTTGAGGCATCCATCCACTCCTCTGCAGTTCATATACTTTATACTAGCCCTGAACTTATCTGTTGTTATATTTACGTTGTGGTTTTGCTATATCATAAAAAGTCCAGCTGTGATTTCCTTATTTGCTGAACTTCAGGCAAGTCAGGCTAGTACTGGTTGGTTGTCCACCAAGACCAGATCTCACTTGGAGTCCATTCATCTTAACTCTGAAATATCCTCAAGTTCAGGAGGCTTTCTTTTTAACTCTGGAAAAGTTTGGGGTCTTCTGCCAAAATCTGCTGGCAGTTGGATGCGGGCTCATAAAATACGTGTCTCTTTTATTTTGTTCAGGACAGAAAAGGAAAAAGTAGACAAAATTCTGGTGGTTTAGTGAAGGAGCAATAGCCATGTATGTCTGCCACTTTCCAGACCTATTTGAATCCCTTCTGAATATTCATTTGTATTTCTCATCTCAAAAGATGAAAAAAAAAAACCCCAAACACCAACCCCTCCACAACAAAAACGGAAACCTTTGATAATATTTTGTGAAATCCCATATTCTCAATTTCTCACGTGTTTCTCTCTCAGATTTGCTCATTTTATGGTACCTTCCCACTAGCCCTACTGGCAGTGAAAGTTGCTATCTAACTTAACTGTGTTCTATCAATTTTACTGAATTCATTTCATTCCAGGCTGCCTATTCCAGATTTCACAGACCAATCAACATTCTCACTGCCACTTCTTGGCAGTTTCAGTATCATGAAAAAAGAGATTTAACCTGCAGAACCTCACTGGAGACTGTATATGACATAGATTTTTCCCTAGCAATGAAATGTCTATTATGAGACTCAGAGCTAGAAGGCAAAATGGAATTTTAATTTTTATTTAAACAATTAACAAGTTTTGTTGTTTTTTCGTCTGTGGTGCTGTGCCTTAGGAGTTCTTCATATTTTGCTAAAGTGCATGTGTGTCCTGGTTTAGGGCAAATCTGGGAGGAAACCTCCAAAGGTGTCCCTCTAGAAAGTAAATTCAAGCAGCCACCTCCCCCACCTGTTTAGGAGACATAAATCTCCTTCAAGAAAAGTGGAAAAAACTGTTGTAATAGTTTTGTTCAAAACCGGGCAGAAACACCGATTCGCGAGGTGTTCACGAGGACATTTAGCCCAACAAAATCTGAAAAGTCACTTCCTGGCCAAATCACCACAACTTAAAATTTAACAAGCAAAGTATTCACAAACACGAGAAAATGAATGACATTAAGCAATGGAACCTCTTGTTGCTCTGAAGAGATGGCAAATTCAGAGAGAGCTCTTTTGTGGTTCAGAGTCCTTTTCATGGGTGTCGTCGGCTTTCTCTCAGTCTCTCCGGGCCTCAAGTCTGGTGTCCCGGCCTCAGTGCAGCTTGGGGAGCCCCTGGATGATAGTCCTGGTGTTCCCAGACTGAACAATGGCTGAATAGTTCCAAAAAAATCTTCTGGCCTCAGCTAACAACAGAAAAAACGGTGAAAACAGCAAGGGAGAACTCCCCGTCTGCAGAGCGAACTCCGAGAGCACTGCTTATCTCTGTGTTTTGAATACAGCCTGGAAAAAAAATTCCACCGCTTTTCCTTCTCCCTTCCTTTGCTCTCAGATCTAGTTTTAAAGGTGCGGAACTTATCACTGGGCTAAACAGATGAATGGGAATACAATTCAGCATCATAAAGTCATCCCAGGACAATATGGTATGAGAAAACCAAGTCAACAAACCAGTGAGTCAGCTTTTGAAAGTTGCTGCTTTTATCATTATAATATTCTTACCTCCACACCTGCAAAGAAATCTCTGATGGCAGCAACTACTGGAATGAGTACCACTGTATTTTTGTGGAAGAAATATATTGATTTTATTGGAAGCAGAGCCCGATAGTTTTACTTTACTTATCTGTATTATCGTTAACTGATATGTAAAAAATTGAAACAAAAGTGATGATAGAATGGATGGCTCTTCCAAAGTCTCTGATGCTGTGGCAGTTGTTAGGTAAGATACTTTGGCCCAGAGCAACAAAATCGCTCCTGAAGAATAAGCAACCCTTAGAAAAAAACTGCTTTTTTTTTTTTAACCTCTTGCTGTTTCTAAACCTTTCTTGAGAATACTAGACCTACAAATTGTATTTCATGTATAGTCCCTGGCAGACGATACTAAGATATGTTTTCAGAAAGACTTCTAAGGAGATACAGAAGTACAAATATGTTGGAAATGTCATGACTTTTAAGTTGCTTAAATTGTTTATGTTTCATTTTCATATGTGGAGAGTTTTATTTCTGTAGAGAGCTATCAGAAATGCTCTCATTTATATTCAGGAAAGTTATTTCCCTTGAAAACAGTACTGAGTCACAGATCAAACTAGTTTTGTATGACTCAATAACATTCACAATTTGAATGTAGCACATTCAGTAGCACAACTTGTAATTAAATTCAAAACTTGAAATTTGAAGTATTAAGAGGTTTCATTTGAAGACAGCTGTTTCTTACTGCTGTTCTTCTGTGTTTAAGTCCTTGGGCAAGCATGATGAAAGATGTCATCCCAGAAGAAACAGCAGAAGAATGCCTCAGCACAGGATTCCCCCATATTCCCAACTTGGGGTGTATCTCCATCTTACCTCCTCCATCTTATTGTGCCACTGAGCTTTTTAGCATATTTTCCACCTAATGGAACAGCAGATTTAGCAGCTGAAAACTGAGGGACTAGAAAGAAGGGAACTAGCTGTGTTAGGACACATAACATTTCTGGGAGATCTACCTGTTGCTCCTGGTAGGTATTTACCAGCACAGGATGGGTTAGTGGAGACCAGAGCATGCCTCTTTCATCCCTGCTAATGTCCTTCCAGTACGATGCTCTTCCTTGCTTGCTGCCTCTCTGAGTTCACTGTTCACCATGACCTGACTTCAAAAGGAAAGGTGCAACTTTTGGTGGGTCCCAGCCTGCCAGCTGCTGGTTCACGTTCCTCTTGCACTTCCAGCTGCATGATGTCCTTCCCAGGTGTCCTGGCTGTGGAGAGGGGGCGAAGTTCAGCACTGTTTGGATGTGGCCAGGTTGCTATTCCATAACAGGCACATCACTGCTGCAGGCATGGTTTCATGGGAGAGAAAAGGTGAGTGCGTCCCTGCAAGTGTGTCATTTTGTCTCACTCTTCACTTGCTGGGATCACTGGGATCAGCCCTGTGGACCCTGTCCTCTATTACCACTGCCTGTCCCCTTCCCAAGTTCCTCCAAAGCATGGCTTGGAGACATGGTTCTGAAAGAGTGGCAGCCTTGGCTCCAAGACATTGGGCTGAAAAGCAGTGCCAGTGCAGGAAGCATCTGCAGGGAACAAAGGGGTGGAGGTCCCAGCCAAGCTGAGCCGAACGGAGCAGAGTGGAGCCAGATGGAGCAGGGTGGAACAGTTTAAAATCGCCATGCCACATGGAATTGAACTAGTGGAGCACAGAGATCTGGAAAAAAACAGGTGTCACTGCACAGACTGTCCAGTTTTGGGGGATTTGTCCATCATGGTTTTCTTTGTCTCGGGCTTGGGAACAGGAATGTTGACTGCAGGAAATGCCCACCATCTTTTCTTCATCAGGAGAAACCGTGTGGTGCTGGGCGTGGGAACAGCCACCACCCTGACTTTGTCCTGGCAGCCATGCAGAACAAAGTTGAGGTGATGAACTCCTTGTGTGTAAAGCACCTTCTCTTTTTGTATACTTTTGTTATTAATATTGCTGCTATTACTGTGCTTTTCTTACTCCGTTGCTGTTTGCTTTCAGTAAATTATTATCTCAACCTATAGTCCCTGCCTTTGTCCCTCTCTTGCCAGAAGGGCGGGGGGAAGAGAAGTGGGTTATTTAGAGATTCATTTCTGGCTGGTGTTAAATCACCACATCAGGATATTACGTGAAAGCTGCCCCCAGGTGTGGGTACTACATGGACACGCATATATGAATGGAGTCTTGTGGATGTATGAAGCATCATTGGTTTCTCTTTATTCAACACATTTAAGCCGCAATGGTGAGTGTTGCTGTTGGTCAACCTCTGCCACTGGCAGGCTCCTCTGGAATAATTAGAAGGTCCTGTTGATGCCATGTGGGAACTTAGTATCACTTACTATCCCCTTGATTTCCCCTCTGCATTTTGTACATGGCTGGAAGATGGTCTGATGCAACCCCAGGGGTGCTCATCTTGCACCATCCTGCCATGGGGCTCAGCAGCACAACAGCCAGGCACACCCTGGTTCCATGCCTTGCGCCAGGCTCTCTGCTGCATTTTGCCCTGTCTCTGTCTCAGCAGTTGGGTTTGGTCTGGATGTGGGCTGCAGTGGTACTGGGACATGTATGGACGTGCTGTGGGGTTACTGAGGTCGGAACAGATGACGCAGGGAGGGAAAGGCGTTGTAAAGGCCTGAAGACAGCACAGCTTGTGCAAGTAACAGAGAATCCTGCTTCCAGCAGTAAAAGTTACTGACTCAGCCAAGCCTGAAGGATTGCATGTCGATAATAACAGAGTGTGATGACCCATGGGTGGAGAATCCTGCACCCACTGAGAGGATCATGACCTCAAGGAAATGCCAACAGGGAGCAGTAGTCTCGCCTCAGACGTACAAGTTTGTATGGGCAGGATTTGTAAGAAATGAAGGATTTCATGACAGTGGACTCCTGAAGTGTATAAAAGCTCTATCCAAAACCCATTTTGTTGCCAGGGAGGTACATGTAAGCAAGGGGTTTTATGAACTGATAGCTGGAGTCTCTTGCTCTCTCTGTTGCACAAAAAAAATTCTAAACAAGACCTCTTAAGCACAGACCCTGTGAGTGTGAGAGTGTGAGTGAATGAAAACTATGAGAAAATGCCTTTGAGGGAGTAAAATCAACCTTCATGGAGGTTGGGTGTGGGAAATCTATCTTGAGTTTTTGCAAGTCCTTGGATTTAGTTTTTCTCCAATAATTTCTTGTTGAAGAAGGAGCTATTGCATTCCTCCATTCTCAGTCTGCCTAAGGTTACCTGTGTTTTCATTGCCCATGGTCCTTGATAACTGGAACATAGTGCACGATATCCCTTCCAACATGCAATCAGGACTGCTCCAGGAATCCCCAGGACTCTAACCATGATGTAGTGTAATGACCTTCAGGCCATTTAAGAGGACAAATATGTCTAAGTTAGTAGTCAAAACGTTGATCCAGTGTAGGCTTAATTCCCGTAATTCTCAGTTTTTCATAGCCTCTAGACCCATGGGTGAGCTGCATCCCCTTTCCAATTACTACATCAGTGAGCAGCATAAACCATCAAAAACTAATAAGAAAATGTAACGCTTTTAGCTAGAACCCGTGGGAACAAAGTGTAATGATTTGCTGTGCCTTTCGCAGCATACTCTGTGCTGTGCTGCCAGGGAGAAATGTACAGATCCTTAAATAAAAGTAAATAATAGATAATGTCTCAGATGATAGCCCTATAAATAGATGTCTGTCCTGGTTTATGACTTGAAATTTAATTTCTTGCACTCTACTCACTGCACCTAATTGCTGTGTAGCAAGGCTTATGCTCCACACCCAGCTAGTCTCAAAGTCACTTATTTCCATGGTTAACTTTAGAATAATTATCTATTCCTGTAATGTAATCTGCAGCGGCATTTTTGACATTTTTCAGTACTGTTCAGTGAGAATCTCATTTTTGTTCCTATATGTGCATGAAATGTTGGGGAAGCAAATTACATTTCTCACTGTGATTGACTCCTGTGGAGTTATTTGTCTAGGTACCAGCTTGAGGCTCTAAATATTTGTTGGAAGCAAATTCCATTTGGATTTTCAATTTGTGAACCTAATTTTGTTGCAGTTCTAGAAAAAATTACTCATTTGAAATTAATATACAGTCTACACAGTCATAAATGTTACTACTCAGTAAGAATGAAACATTGGCATAAAGAATTATAATTATTTTCTTCTTTTTATAGCTTACATTAATTTTTTAAATTTGTTTTTTGGTTATTAAGGCTGTGGAGATTGCACTCAAGTTTTGTCTTCAGAGACAATTCTAAAGTGTTTAATTGCTTTTTGTTTTTTTGCTGAGATTCTCACTTGTTCCTCTGACTGCAACAGATAGTGCATGAAATAGAATACCAGCTAACTGCAGGATTTCTAATAAAGGTCACAACAGTTAAATGCACCTGGCATTAAGAGAACTCTGTATGCAAAGCTAGGAGGCATAATGAAAACTGGGAGGCTTTATTCTACTTTAGCTAAAACAGATTACAAGAAGGGCATGAGGAAGGGCTGAGGAAACTACAAGCCTGTTGCTCTAAAATCAGTACCTGGAAAAATTATGGAGAGGATCACACTGGGTGCTATAGAAAAGTATGCAAAGGACAAGGCGGTCATCAGGTTTTTGCTGGCAGCTCATTCACTGCAAGCTTACAGGTCACGTACACCTGATCCTCACCTTTTATTTCCAGCCAGTGTCAAATTAAGTACTGAACACAAAACCTGGTTTTGCCTTTTTTTATGATTATGTTGTTTCAGTCCAACAAATTAGTATCTGTTATAACTGATGAAAGGATAGTGGTGTATTTCTAGGATTCAGTTATTGAACTAATAAGAGTGAGATTAAAAAAACAGTTTGTTCGGTGTTTTTTGTTAAAGAGCTGAGGATATTCTTTGCAATCAGGGACATTGGAGCTGCTCTGCCCCAACATTGCGACAAAGTTACTCTTGATGTGGTTTGGTTTTGAGCAGTCTTGGCTTCTGTGTTATGATGAAAGGCCATCCATCGGCAAGTCTGGATGGAGGTGCAGTGTTGGGGCACACCTCGTGGCTTTGTGTGCAGTGCCCAATGTCACACTAAGTAGACTGAGAGAGGGTTGCAGTGGGCTCCGTTGTTCCTGTTTCTTCCTCACCTGGGTAGTGGGCATTTTAATTCGTCCCAGCCAATTCCCAAGTGTATCTCACTGTTGGAAAAAGCTACTTGTCAAATTTTTATTTTGATTTTGGCTTTGAATTTATGTTTTTGTCTTTCAAAGTACCAGTTCTATTCTTTCAAAGTAATCGTAACTTTTCTGAAAAGTTACCTGGGCTTACTGAGTTTGAACCATATAAAGAGTGTTGAAGATGCTGAATTCTTTTGTCTCTTATGAACTACCTCTTTAGTGTACTCCTTGTTTTCCCTTGTCTTGAAAGTATTAGAAGTCAATGCATAGTGGTATTAATAATAGTGCTATTAAAAAGTTCAAACCTTGAAGTCTTACTGTGCCAAACCCAAAAATAATGGCATTTTTGCCTGAATTTTTGTGGTCTGGGATTCCATAAATTACAATTCTTGTCCTCCAGAGAAAAGCGTAGTTTGTGTCATGTCAGTGGAACTCAATAATAAGGTGAGCGAAGATGAATTTGTTCCTACCAAGATGTTCGGTTAAGCATCGGGAATTTTCTTCTTCATAGAGAAGAAAATTATTTTTTATAATTTAAATGCAACTTTTGTGCTTTTGTCTGGTTGCTAGTATTTGATTTATTCTTGACTGTCATCACCATGATCCTAATTTAATATCTGAGCATTAATTCTATGCCGGTGTAAGATCTTTTTCTGCATCTGAAAACAAGTAACCTTGCATTCATGGTCAGTTGTCTTCAGAGCCATGCCATAAAGCCATCCATCATAAACACCAGTGCGAGAAAAAATAAGCATCTTCCTTAGGCAATAGGTGAGATAAGAGGAAGTGTAAATGTATGCCATAAACCATGACAATACACACCAGAAGGAGCTGCTGGGCAGTAGCACAGCCACGTGAGCAGGCAGAGCCGGCAGCCAGGCTGGACCTGAGAGCCTGGCAGTGAAAGCAGCAATCCAGAAAGCAGGGTCCCCAGCCAGGGAAATCTGAACATCCTATCTGGGTTTTCTAGGCCGCCCCACACACGCAGGAATGTAGGATATCCCCAACAAAAGAACAGCTCGCTTGCCATCTCATCAAATCAAGGAAAATTTGGTCTCAATTGCCATCAGAGCACCCAGCTGGGAAGGGAGAGATTTCTTGGTTCTGAGACTGTTTTCTGTTAGTCCATGGTTGTTTAATCTGAAGTACAGAAATAGATCTGTAACACCTGACAGAGGCCTAATTTTCAAATATAAAATCTGGATTTTTGCCTTAGGTACCCACGTGAGCTAAATGTTTTTGATAGAGAGGAGCTCTTGAGTCAAGCAGATAAAAACGTGGAAACTGGCAATGTTAAGAAAGGGAAGATCATAAGTGTGGGATGGCAGCATGAAAAGAGCAGTAGATTCTTTGCTCTTGAGACAAGGGCTTTCAAGAGCGGTGTTATGTAGGAACTCAGATTAGGTGAGGGATGATGAGAAAGTCTCCCCTGTCTCTAAAATAGCCTAGCCTTAAAGCAAGTTTATAAGTCAGCTGAATTTAGTGGACCTATTACAGCTGTAAATGTATCTACTCTTTAGGACTGACTTCCCAGTAATGCACAGAAAATAATTTAGTAGACACTTGTAACAAGAAAGACATTTTCTTCTTCAAAAGTTGCCTTCTCCTCACAGCCTTTTGCTTTCTTTTAGCCTGAGAAATAAGGCATCCTATTGCAGCAAGCAGTGCTTGCATTTCCCTTGGGTCCTTTGCTGTACCCAGCTCTGCACAAAGTAACTGCTAATTGTTGTCAGGATGACAGAAATAGCTGTGCCTGCATCCAGTTAACTCAGAAATGAGTCACTGACTTGTAAGGAAAAGTTGAGCAAAATACTGTGCCTGGAGAGAATTTCCCACTGTACCCTGTGTGGGTGTGTGTGGGGTTTGTTTGCCCAGGTAAAGGATAGAGTAGTGCTATTCCCAAGGGAAATCTCTAACTCTCCTCTATTGCATGCCTGGGAAGGAGCTATAGGAGAAGCTGACAGTTAAATAGGGGAAATGAATTACAGCTATGGATTCCCCTGAAGAACACCTTTTCTTTTAACCCATTTGCTGGGAGTAAGTACCACTCAAAATCAGAAAATTTTGGCAAGCTATATATCTCAGTACTACTATATAGTTGATCTTCGCTAATAGCAAAGATCAAGAAAAAACTTGTGGAAAGAGCTGACTGATCTATTCAGGTCTTTCATCTTATAGGAGCAAAAGAAGGGGACTGGAGAACCTTGAAAAATATGGTTTTAAAGCTCTTCAAACAAGTTCCTTCTGTCCTAAATCCTAGAAGTGGTATCCAGTGTTGTGTCGCCAAGAATTATAAGGAAGCTGCAAGGAGAACAAAACCATAGGAAATAACAAAACCTTCTCCATTGAGTCGTGACTAAGAACCTGCCATGGAAAACCATCAAATTTTGTAGAGAGGGTTGGGTCCCAAACCTTGAAAAAGAGAATGGAAATATCCTACTGCCCAAATTTTAAAGCCTTCCTCTACAAAATATTACAGGTTTGTGACACCTAGGGCTTAATAGTAACCTAAATCACTTTTAAACCTATGTGTCATATATATGTAAATAAAGTTGCAACTTGCCATATCCCGGTCATGATGTGATTGTCTATTTTTTCCATACATGAGTGATCAGAACTGAAGGTTCATCTAGCTGGTGGGGAGAGCAAAAGACGCAAAAGCTTCTTTCACTTTGGGGCTCCCAGTCTTGAATATATGGGGTTTTTTTTGGGTGGGGTTTTTTTGGTTGGTTGGTTGGGTTTTTTTGCCTGTAAAAGTCAATGCACTATTTGAAAATGCTCATGGATTTTAAAAATTGAAAAGTTCTTATCAAGGGAATCTTTCAGCATTTTATTAGCTCAGATAGAAAATTGATTTCTCCTGGGTAATACTAAAACAGATATAGCTGAAAACCTGACTAGAAGATGAATATCTCTCAAGTATAAAAATCATTCAATATAAGATAAATCTGAGTTAAACAAAATTTGACATGATAGACAGAGCAACCAGGACCAGAGAGGTTTAACATATAGAGAATAATGGAAATAGTTTTCACTGTTGCTTCAAACATATAATAACCAAAAAAATCATCTGCTTTCTTGGGATTTGGAATGGATACATGCAAACTAATGGAAGTAAACATTTATGTTGCTTGGTTCATTGCAGGCATTGTGTCCCTGATCTCCCTGGCCGTGCTGTCCTACGAGCGCTACAGCACTCTCACCCTGTGCCACAAGCGCAGCGATGATTTCCGCAAGGCTCTGCTGGCGGTTGGTGGTTCCTGGATTTATTCCCTGCTCTGGACCGTGCCACCTCTGCTCGGTTGGAGCAGTTATGGCGTAGAAGGTGCAGGCACAAGCTGTTCAGTATGCTGGTCCTCAGAGTCGGCTGAGTCCACATCCTACATCATCTGTCTCTTCATCTTCTGCCTGGTTGTCCCCGTGACGGTCATGATGTACTGCTACGGGCGCCTCCTGTACGCGGTTAAACAGGTAAGCAGCTGCCTGCCCGCATAGTGCAGCCTGCTCTGAGGCATGTTCTGCATTGCTCTTTTATCAAATTTGGAAGTACTGATGGTAGAGAGCAGATCAGCAAGCCAAAATGAAATTGAAAAGACCACAGAAATCCTCAAGGAAGGAGCATGAGGTCTTCATCAATCTTTTTAATTCTCCTGAAGCTCCAGTCAAAACAAAGAGATAACATCACACAGATACTGGTTTTGTGGTTGGTAATACTATGGAAAACAGTATATGGGAGAAACAGCATACCAGATTGCAGTTTACACTTGTAATGAAGTAAAAATACATGTTTACCTGTGTATGAATTAGACATCCATGCAAATACTTCTTCCTGGTTTTAGAGTATAACATTTAATAACTTCTGCTTCTTAATCTCTGGAATCTTAACTCTACAGTAATGTAATTCTACTGTGATTTATTGAGTTATCCCAGGAATCAGCTTCTCCTTGTAATTCAAGGCCACATTCAATTTTTTCTTCTAACTACAACCACCATTACTACTACTACTACTACTACTACTTCTACCACAATGATACATCTCTCAGTGGTTTAAGGTGTACTTCAGGTATTCCAAAATGAAAAAAAAGACCCTGAAAAGGGTGTGGTATTGTAAAGTTTGAATACTCTTGGGACGGTAATGAAAGGTTTTAATGATGAATAATGAGAGAGGAATTAATGTATTGGTGTTCTCTAAGAAGCAATTCTATAAAATGTTCAAATGAATTAACTAAGAGCATTAAAAGGGAAAAAAAAAGCAGTAAATCACTGAATTGAGGCTCTCCCAGAGAATTAAAGTGAATGTAGTTTGCTTTGATTAGTCATAAGGAATTAAGTTTGATTGTTTTACACAATTTGTCAAAACTTTGAGAACACTTAAAGCCCAAATAGGAAATCTTCTCTTCTTTGAATACTGAGTGGGCCAGTAAAATCCCTTTGATGAATCACATATTAGTACTCTTCTTAGAAGTTGTGCAATATGAATATGGAAAAAAATTCCTATAATTGCAAACCATTCAAGTGAAATATCAGTCCACATCTGATCTCTGGACAGCAGTTTCTTTTGCCATCACCTCAAAATAAGAAGCAGGATCTTGAAATATGAGGTACTAAAAACATGCAGAAGATGCATGTTTCTTAAAATTTTGGCTTCTCTTTCCTTCAGCCCTCACTGCCCTTGCTGACAACAGTCATCATCCACAATATACAAATACCTGTATGGATGAAGCTTCTGCAGAACATACTTTAGCCTCTAGTGCTAAATGTTGAGTAGTGTTGTTCTATTAATTTTTTTTATTCAGTTATATCAAAGGCATTCATAATCTCACTGATCTTCCTGATGGATCTGAAGAAGTTGTGGCAAACATACTGAGGGAACAAAGTATTATAGAAATGGTATGTGCACTCTATAGCCATTTTGTATTGGGTCATGAAGACTGGGTAGACTGGGTGGAAGATTAGGTTGATTGATTAGTCAACTGTCCAGAGGGAAAAAAAAAGAGGGAAGGAAGAGCATTTTCCACAATCCTCTCTCCCCCATTCTCCTCATGGCTTCCAGAGTGATCAGCAAGCCTGTGGGGTGCTGAGGTTAGAGGAACCTGAGAAATTTTGTAAATGGTGGAAATGAAAGAAAATTGAACCCAGTCTTGCATAACCTGTTGGAGGGACAGGCCTTAGGGAACTTAGGGAAGTTTTTATAACTAGGGGTCTTAAGAGCTGCCTGAGTATTTGTGAAGTCTTGAATATCTAAACCCTAAATTTTTACACAGAATATCTAATGCTTTCTTGGTGTTTGTAAAAGATTTTCTTGATGAGTTATATTCACTAAAGAGAATCTCAATCAGAAAATTCACCAGTCCTCAGCTTTCTGTGATGTACCAGGAACTATTTTCACTACCATAATCCTAAAACCTTGCATTTCTTTTTTGTTTTTGTGACATATATATAAATTTCTAACGCACATATCATGACACAGTCACTGAAGAACAGGCTTCTTTCCCTTTGGTCTGAGATCCTTTAAGTGTTCTGTCATAAACAGGACAGTTCATGAAATGCTAAAGTATGTCACGTTTCAAACTAGAGGAAGAGATGAGCAATATGCAACTGAACATATAGTAGTTCCTATATAAAAGTACAAAGAGTAGGGTGGATAATTTAAAGAAGGTTAAGAGAGTTACATTCATTGTAATGCTGTAACTTTCTGGTGTGGGCAAAAAAAACCTAATTATCTTGCCATTTTCTGGCCTTGTAGATTAAAGTCCTTCTGTGACCCTTGGTGTTATGCATTTGAGGTAATATGGGAGCATGGCAAACATAGTAAGTGCATTATCCCAAATTCAGCTCCTTGCTACATCTTCTGACTGCATTTCATAGTTTTGCCAGATCTATAGATTTTTTTTTATGTTAGAGCATTGTAGCAATAAGGGTATTACACCCTGAAATCAGGAGTGCAGGAGTTATGCCATTATTAATAGTGCAGTGTAAATTTATTGAGATGGAAGAAATATCTTAAGATATTTGGGATAGCTAATGCAAGAATTGGCATGGTGCCTTCCTTTTTCCTTTGTGCAGACAGTGATTATAGGTCTGCCTTTCTCTTTTTCTTCTATAAATTTAGTCAGGTGCTGTAGCATTCTGTCACTTGAAGCATTAATAGATCCCATAAAGTCATCTGAAATCTCTGTAGTGGTAAAAAGGATTTCAGTAATACAGGTTTTATGAAAGATCATCTTTTCAAGGAATTAGAAGTCAATAACATCCTTGTATAAATGATGCTAATAGCAAATGCCATTAAACAGCATTAAAACACAACTCCACCACAATCTCAGAGATCTTGCCATTTATCACACTTGAAGACCCTTAGGAATTACATTTTTTTGTTTTAATTTACTGGGACTTTTTCCCAAGGTGGCTTTATCTGGATGGTTGAGTCTGATCAAAGGGGCAAAGTTTTCTCCCTTACAAAATTTTATTCATGCACATTCTACAGCACAAGGGAAGGAAAAAGAGGATCGTTTATTTTTCCTTGTACAATCACATTATTTTTTTTTCAGTTTTTGGCTTATGATGCTTCTCTGTGACTCTACTCTTTTATTCCCTATGGAAAAATGTTCTTTGTGAAGTCAATGTCAGTTGTTTACACTTTGAAAAACAGGCTCTCAAATGTGGAATTACAGAGATTAGAATTGTGATCACTGTAGCACAAAGACACAACGTGATTAAAATCCTCCACTGTGAGGCCCAGAGAATTCATGTGAACCAGCCTAATGAAAATTAGCAAAACTTTTAAAAAGAGATCTCTTCAGCCTGCATTATCTCCTCCTTACATGCAAAAATCCTGCCCAAGGACAAGAAGAGTCCCAGAAGGACATTTCAAGAAAAGTTTTCAGTTTGGTTTTATAAAAAACTCACATCTCATTGTCAATCTTCTTTCATTGAAAGCCATACCTGAACAAAGCTTAACAACTCTTCATGAAATGTAGCTAGGACATGGAAGACAAGAAAGAGGACTGTAAGCAGAGCACAGACTTAAACATGCAATTTCTATTCTGCAAGAGACTGTGTGTTGGAGTGGGCAAAGGACCAATGTTTTGCAGGGTTCTGGAGTAGATGTGACCTGATAGTCCTATAGTGTGATGGGTTTTAGTTTTTGTGGTTTGGGTTTGTTTTTTTGTTGTGTTTGTTTGTTTGTTTGTGGGTTTTGTTTGTTTTTGTTTTTGTTTGTTTGTTGGTTTGGTTTGGTTTTTTTGTGTCTTGTTTTGTTTTGTTTTGTTTTGTTTTGTTTTGTTTTGTTTTGTTTTCCTGTCATTATTGCAGTTCTACTTTGAGTTTGTCTTTGAAAAACAAAAAAGAAAGAAAACAGAAAAAATATTTAGGGGAAATTTAAAGACTGTGTTAGGCAGAAGTTGGCCTTACCAGTACGTCTTGCATCTTGTGATACACCTGTTATTGCTTAGTTCCTCAAAAACTTCTAGTTTTAACTAGTGACCAAAATGTTAGTCCAGGTAGTGGAATTGCCCAACTATTTCCCTTTACAGCCTTTTTTTTGTTGTTGTTTCTTTTGAAAAGTCCCACATGATTTCTGACTTCCAGATATCATAGCAGAACCAGATAACCTTTTTTCAACCTATCTCCTGACATTTATGAGCCTTGTCATCTTGGTGGGGAACTGGGAAAGTCAAAGTTACATAGTAGAGAGCTGTCTATTCCTCTCTCTTCCAGATTTCAAAGTACTAAATTTAGTAGAGGAAAAGTGCTTCCATCCCTTAGGTAAGAAGTAATGCCCCAGAGTGAAATTATCACATGGTTATAAACCCAAGGATACTAATTTTTAAATCTGTATGGTGAGATTTTGACTCTAGATTATTTTTTAAAAATTTGGGTAAAAGCAACAGTGGTGGTTTTGAAATCTCCTGTGCCTACACAGGAAGTCTACAAGAAAAAAGGAAAGAAAAGAGGTAAATTTTATAACTTCTGATTCCTTAATCTTGTTTTATATCTAATTTTTGGAACAGTTGAATAATATCTGTAAAAGCATTTATTGTATCATTATTTATTAAACTAGCCAGGAAAGGACAACAAAGTAGAAGGACCACGCCTGTGAATGTTTTCAGTTTGCCATCTCTTTTGGAAATGATCATTTGGAGGAAGAGAGAACATTAGGGCAGAATGCTTAATGTTTTAAACTGAAAAAAATCTTCACATAATACAAAGAGTACGATGAGAATGTAATTATTGTTCCATCATTCCTTCATGTGCTTCGTATGCCTATTTATAAAGAAACTTGATTTTCTGAAGCTTCATCTTTGGTGGCACTGAAGTTATGATTTATATTGAGAAAACTGATAAAGCAATTACGCACCATTAAATCTTAACTTCTTAGAACCCTAAATAAAACCAGGCTTGTAGTCATAGAAGCAAAGTTCAAAATTTTTCCAGTTGTTTAATTAAAAAAAATAAGTCCTAAGAAAAGTAATTCAGGTGAAGATGATGTAGACCAGGTTGTATGGTTCCTGTAGATCATACCTTTCAAATGTCATTAAGTACATTCAGGATTTGACTTAATTTCAAGTATGTTTGACCCTTGCTGCATCTAAGCCTAAACAGTCAGCTACACTCANTGTTGAATATGTAATTTATTTATACTCAGATTGCAATCTGTAGAAGTATCACATAAGAAATCCTTGCATATCAATTCTTTCTGTTTAAAATTTTTCTGATAATTTCTGTAACCACTCTCATCATCACAAC
>VYZR01058577.1:0-13196 GCA_013400675.1 Oxylabes madagascariensis
ATATTATTTATATTTTAAAAAGCCTAATTTCATTAACCACAATGCCAAATCTTTCCTAAGAATGGGGTTGTATTTGAAATGAAATGTTCATGACTACAACATCAAGGTAAGGGGCAGATGTTGAGATATCTATCTCATTCTTCTGTGGGGATGTTGCAGCGATTTCGTGCATTGGGTTTTTTCCCCCATGTAAATGTACCAAAATTGCGTCGTATTGAGAAGAACTGCATTTATAAACTAAAAATATGTCCTGCCTTGTAAACAACATTCATTGTCAAACAGCAAAGGAATTATACAAGCAGTTGTAAAACTCAGTGAAGTCAGCAGATACCTTTGCATTGATCTCACAGGACATCCAGGCCCTCAATTAATTGATTTTATGTGTTCTTGGGGTATGAAACCCTGTGGAAAATAAATTGGTAGTTGAACTGCTGTCTGGTCAGCCTGACATGGTCTGACTGCTCCAAGGAAAACCAAAGAAAACCTCTGTCTCATCCTTGGTATTATCTCTTGGAAAGAAATTTCTGGGAACAATTCATTTGCTTGTGCCCTGGGTTGATGATGTATTTCAGCTCTTTGTCATGCTGAAGGCCAAGTCTTCAAACCTTTCCCAGTGTACTCAGAAGAAGCTCATCTCTCTCTAAATCTGTTAGGCCTTCTACCACAGCCTTGAAAGTCCACCTCTGTATAAATGGGGTAATCTTGCCTTGTGAAGTTTCCCAGATTCTGCTGGGTGGTAGCTGCTGTTGATTCTTGGATCAGACATCACTTCCTTCAGTTTTGCTCTGTTTGAAGGCAATTCATTCCTTTCCTTTGGAGGGTGCAGTGTTCTGCATTAATCATAACCCATGCTGGGCACCTGAGGCCAATTTTGGGGCATTGTTTTAACTCCCAGGAGAAATGTGGAATTCTCTTTCTATCTAGAGGTGCACCCAAATGTGCACGTGTCCTTCTTGTTTGGTGCTGTGTTGGGTTGTTGTTTTTTTTTTTAACCCATACAGAATTTCCATTGTTTAATTGTGTGAGTAGTAAAGATGTAAATTTAAAATCTAGGGGTTGAGCTTAAAATGTGCTCAGCTGTGACTGAAGAGAGAGGATAGAAGAGCTCAGTACACTTTGAGGCACGTGCATCCCACTTAGGACTATGATGGCAGCAGAAAACTCAAGCTCCTGGTTGAGCAGGCGGCTGCAGTTCAGGTCAGCCCTGATCTCTCGGGTGGGCAATCCAACATCTCTGCCTTCCCCCCATGATGCTGCCATGGGATGTGCGCTCTGAGCACAGCTCAGCCACTTCCAAAGGTCTCAGCACCCCAGAGTTTTAGTCCTGGCAGATCCCAGGTGGCCAAAGAAAACTTTCAAACCGTAAGGAGAGGGCTTGTAGGTGCTCAGGGAAATTTCCTGATCCATTCAATAATTCTCAGGAAGAGCAAGCAACACAAAATAGCTCAAGAACCTAAAACCAAGGGCAGCAGTGGCTGGTAGACCTGTCTAACTGTCTTATAGAGCTCTGCTGGAGAGTAGAGCAAAGGAAGAGAACGTTACCCTATAACCTGGTCAAATCTAACAAAAACATTCTGTGCCACTTTGCCTGCTGGCTGTAGTGGAGAGGATGGGAGTGTGTACTGAAGAATGTCCAAAATCAATGGGATACTGCAATGTAAGAATTGAAAAAGTTCTGCTAGGCTCAACCAGCTTTCCTTATTTGTCACAGGTGAAGTCTGCAAACTCAGCAAGTGTAACTTGCTGTTTGTTTGCAGCTACTTGCTCAAAATAGTTTGTAAATTATTACAGTAACCAAAGTGTGCCTTAACTTTTAGGGATATTGGGCCACACGAGGTCTGCTTGGTAAAAAATACATCATTTGAGAAGCTTCAGTTATGAATATGGAAATAGATGGCAGAGGAAGAACTGAATCACACTGAACCTCTTGTTCCTTCCCATCTGGAGATAGCTAACGGGAGGTTATACTGGAGAAACAGAGTCCTCCAGCATTGTTGTCCCCCTGAGCATTGTCCCACGCTGCTGGGCGGAGTCACTGGTGCTGAATATTTCACAGAGCAGCTTGCACTTAGGTAAGATAAGGAACACTGGGGCTTCTAACCTCGAATTAGGGTCACTTAAGCCCCCAGTGTCTTAACTGTGCTCAGTCCTGGTGAAAAAGACAACTTGTTAGTGGCAACGAGGTGGCATTGAGGGGTCTGTCCTGCCAGCTCAGCTGCAGCTCCCCTGCAGATGCAGCAGTGTGTGTGTGAGCATTCCTCCTCTCCCACTTCCCTTTGTTGTGTCCCGTTAGCAGCAGCACGTTTTAATTACAGCCAAACCTTCGTGCCTCCTTCTGGGTGTGCTCACAATTCAGCCAAGTGGCAGAGAGCAGTTTGAGAAGTTATATTATTCTCTGTTAAGGTTTGTAAGAATCAACAGGAGAGAATTACTGCTGGCAAGAAATCTTCTGTTTTTCTGAAAGAATCCTAAGCAACTATTGGTATTTGTCTGCAAGGAATAGCTTAAAATCAAAAGGAACGAAAACCTGACAAGGCAGCCTTTTATTTTGTTGGGGGAGAAAAGAGAGAACTAAAAGAATTCACTGTTTTTTCTTTCTCCAGTTCTCATGTTTTAGTATCAAAAACTCTGTATTTTGTGTTGGGTTTTTTAAGGGTTGTCTAAATGGTTTTGGATAGGCATCTGCTGACTTAGCTCCAGAAATTTTAACTTTTCATTAGCTCCAAGTGCTGCGGAAGGCAAAGAGAACAGAAGAAGTTTTATTCCCAAGGTTTGGGAGCGCTGTGGTGAAGGTGAAGCCTGTTCAGCCCTCAGTTCCATAGCTCAGCACAGCCCACAACAGGTTAATCTCCCCAAAGCCATTCCCATACATCCAAGACTAAACAAGGAGCAGACTTTAAAGGCTTTAAGTTGGGCTGCAGTTAACTGCAAACAGCTGTTGGGAGATAACAGAGTTTCCACTGGAGCAGGAGCCCCTCTGCCCCTGGACAATGGGACCATTCTCCAAGTGCTGCTTGGAAGGAGTCAGTTCTGTCTGGCAATAATCAGAATTAAGTGCTGGGGGTAGGGGAGCCAGTTGTTGGATCTTGCTGTCCAAACTGACATTTATAGAGCAATTCAGCTTCTGCTACCAAAAGCCGAAATATACAAATCCATCTTATCCAGACTATTTAGAAATAGGGAGTGATTTTTTTCCCCTTCCATTCTCTTTTCTTTGCTGCCTCTGTTCTGCATCAACATTTATTTGAATAATGAGGAAAGAATGATATTAGCAAACCTTCATCTATTTTTTAGAATCTGGGAACATGATCTTGGGATTAAATCCAAACAGTACGTGGTGTAAATGTACATCTTTAGAAATTCTTCTAGCTCATTGAAGCCATACTGTAAAACATTGAAAGTTCTTTTGTTTTACAACTTTCAATAGACTGAAATGTTAGCAGAATTATCTTTTTGAGGAGAGATCTCAAAGCCAATTGGTTCTGTTCCAAATCAAAAGTAAGAAGACTATGAAAAGATCTAATTTGAACACTTCTTGGCAGTTAGTGATTTGTTAAATAGTTTGTTTTTAATTGCTTTCAAAAGTGAAGGAGAAGGAGAAAGCTTTTGTAATTCATGCTTCTAGAGAGAAAAAACCCGAGCAAGTGTAGGAAATCAGGCTGTTAATATTAGAAGTTACAATGTGACTCACACAGTGCATAATCTCCGCAACAGCGCAAGCAGCAGAAATGGAGACAAAGAACCAGATGTGCAAACTTCCTACCAGTTCAATTCCAGCTCTTTAATCAGCAACAGGACTCATCCTTTGTTTCCCATTTCCCAGTTCAGACACAGCTCAGGAGGTGGACACGAGGAGGAAAAGGACTTTTGCCATCTACAGTCCAGTGAGTGCCTGGATGCAGCAGCCTCCCAAAGCTGGCACAGGGATGTGAGAGGGGGTGTACCCTGCAGCCTGCTTAGGAACTGCTCCACTGCTGAGCCAGGCACAAACCTGGTTGTCTGACTTTGTAATCACTTCCTGCAGACGCAAAGAGCTTTCTGACTGCACACAATAAAGGAGAGTTATGCTCCTCAGAGCAAAGCCAACTTGTAGGTTATTAATGTAATCAGAGACTGGGATAATTGTTCTGTAACTCCTTCCATCCTGGGAGAAGTCCCTCGTGCTCTGGGGGTATGGAGATGCTTCTGCCTCTGCCAGAAGCAAAACTCCTGTGCAGTCAGCAAGTCAGGATCCCCACAGGTAGGGTAAAAGTGTCACCACACCCTGCCCTGTTTACTGGTGTGGCTAACACCTTTCCAGAGCTGCCAACCAGCATCACCTGCAGCAGAACTGGAGGCTGCTGATCCAGTGCTGCTTTACACACGTGACCCTGGAGTCATTGATGTTTCCCATTCAAGACTCAGGGCAGAAGGATGCTGAGTAAAGCCAAGAGCTCTGCCTTTTCCTTGCTGTCTTGTCAGGTTGGGATCCTTCATGAAGACTGCAGAGCACAGGTAACCCTTGCCAAACCTGCTTCATCCTTCAGCCTTCACATGGGCTCCACTGTAGAGTTGCACCTTGCATGAATAATTTGGAAAACTCAAAAGGTCAAAGCTGGCCTTAAACTGGGAGCCTTGTGGGATGGTGTCTGTCTGAGGATGTGTCTCTTCACCTCACCTGAAAACCTGTTAGCAAAATTAAAACACTTGTTGAAAAATTGTTCCTGGAGCATTGTTTGTCAGTGTTTTCCTTTTTTGAAACTTCCATGTTGCAATTATAAATGGAATTTGTTTTTCAACCAAAGAGAACTTATCCTGATGACCAAGCGGAGATTAATAGTTTAAATCTTGAAGTAATTAATCAGCAGTGTACATTATCAAAGTCATTTTTAAAGAAACATTAAAGTGTCACCCATTTGTTGCACAAATTTTATCACTTCTGGTGGAATTACTGTAGGGCTAAAGGAAATTTAGCAGAATTTCTGCTGAAACTCCTGCTGATTTCTGTTACGCTATAATATGCAAGTCTGCCACCAGACTGTGAGCCTGGTTGTGCTGGCTTAAATTGTTCAGTCCTGCTTTAAGAACCCAGCTAGTCCCAGGGGCTGTTCTAGCTTAGAAAAGAGCTTTTAAAAACCAGCCCTGATTTACACTGTGGTGCTAAAAGTGTGAACAACTTTCTTACTGATTTTAACCACATCCCAAATCACTGCTTATGGTCTACACCCAGTTCTGCAACCTTTAATCCCTTGCTCATCACCAAACAAAGAGCCTCTCCCGTGGAGAAGGGTTCCCTGTGCACAGGAACTCCATCACCAGCCAGGGGCTGCAGGTGCTGTTCCCTCTCCCTGGGAAGGAACAAGGCACCCACATGCTTTGAAGCCTGGATATTTTGGGCTAAATTGCTTGGGAAACACAGCTGGATTGTACTGATACGCTCAAATAGAGATTCACGCAGCTACACAGACTTACACCAGCAGAATATTTGGGTCTGGATGATTTGGGCTTTTTCCCAAGCACGTGTTCACAGTAAAGAGCCTCTTGCACAATTTATAAGTACACAGCAGAGATCAGGTGGGACAGTTCCTACAGCAGCCCTTACCAAGCACTGTGCTATCCTCTAATTGCGATTACAGCCCTCACATCACATCAAATTTGGGCACAGCCTGAGAGACACAGTGGAGCTCACTGGAAGTTGCTGAGTTCTGCTCTGCAGTAGCTCAACAGGATTTTTGCTCCATTCTTCCTGAAAGAGTGACACCAGATAGACTTGGACAGATTTTCTGTTTGGCCTTGTCATGAATGGTTTCATCTTTACTGAAGGTGTATGTTGGTGGACTTGTAGGACATAGGTCAATGTTATTTAATGAAATTTGTGCCCATTGTGCACAAGCTGTAAAATGTTTAGTCATTATGAATCAATGAATGTTTCCATATCTATAAATATATATATTTATAGAAATGTGTATATATAAATTTATATATATATATAATATATTTATGTATACACATGCTTTCCTACATAAACACACAGAGGAAAAAAAAAACAAAACACGAAGTCAGAGAACGAGGAATGTAAAACAAGTAGAGGAAGTTTCCTCTGTCAAATTCAAAATTTGTATTTTGTGTAGTCGTGCAATTTTTGAGTTGCTCACAGGGTCTTGCATTACGTGCAGCAAGTAACTGACTGACTGCCCTACAAATCTTTGAAATCTGGTAGCCTAAAAATGAAATTTCCCCAAGAATAGAAACCGGTTTAAAATTAATTAATATTTTGTGTTTTTTTAGCAACTGCTCATTCACCTGAATAATTCACACATTTCATTTTCTGTATTTTCATCTTCCACAGTGTAACATTTCTCCACCAACTTTTGTTAATCTAGTGCCTTTTTTTAGATTACCATTTTTTCTTCTGTTATTGTTTCAGCAGTGAGCACTGAGCATCTGAATCCTTACCAAATCTGATTTGTTAGCTTTCGAAAAACTTTTGTTCTGGTCAAGAACACAGACTTCTGCTAAGGAAAAAAAGAGCCATGTGCTTTTGAAGAGTCACAGTCATATTTTTTCTGTGTTGGGTTGTGTGTCATCCTTCCAGGGCTTCTCAGGGTTTCTGTGCACGCAAAATGCCTGGACTGAAAGGTGCGTTTTCATTTTGATGTACTGTTTCTTTCTCTTTTATTTTTTACCTTTTTTTTTTCCCTTAGTAGCAAAGATCCTCTGTGTTGAAGTTTTAAATGGCCTTGAAAACACTCTACCCAACTCAAGAGTGTCTTGCAATAACAGTAGCTAGGCATTTTGGAAGAAATGGCAGAAACTAGGAAGTTCCATTTCTGTTCAATTTTCACTCTCATCAGGTAAATGCTGTTAAGAATTATTTCCTGCTGAAACTTCTGAGTCATATTAATAGATTACAGAGAAACAATCAAAGCAATAGAAAAAGTCAGAAGAGCTCTGCTTCAGGACTCCTGGAAGAACATCTTTGCAGGTTTTATTTGCTAAATGACAATAAAGATAAGCTAACCAAGCCTGTCAGATTTCCTTGTTCTTCACCTTAGAAGACCTTCAAGCTGCTTAGGGTTTTTTGCCATGTCTGAATAATGATTTCTTGTTGGATAATTTGAAACATCTTGCCAGTGTGTGTTAAAATGTGTGATTATCCCTGGCAGTGCCCAAGGCCAGGTTGGACACTGGGGCTTGGAGCAGCCTGAGACAGTGGAAGGTGTCCCTGTCCATGGCAGGGGGATGGGATTTAAGATCCCTTCTAACCCAGTCCTTCCTAAGTCTTTTTTGCAAACAAATATCATTATGCACATAACTAATCCATTTTTTTAATTAGTGTAATTTTTCATGTCCTAAACCACTTGGAAAGCCAGGATGTTTGCAGCTGTGGGTGCACACAGCCCCTGGCAGTGACAGCCACAGCAATGGCAGGAAGGGAACCAAAAGGAATCATCTTTCCTGGTAGAGAGAGAATAAAATCCTCTTCAAGGGAAGTGATTTCAAGTCCCAAGGGTGCCAACCACACTGTGCCTGGTGCCACAGTCGTCTGGGGAGCTGAGCACGGCTCTCCAATCCAACCCCTGCATTGCTCTGCAAAGTTTGGCTTCGTGTTTTTGTCGTTATTGGTGACTTTATTCAGTCTGAGAGACACTTTCCTGTGCTTGGCAACTTGTAGGAGGTATTGCACCATTTGGTTGCATCTGGAGAACCTGTCTGCCTTGAACACTGAGATGATGATTTTGGCAGGCAGAGTGTAAGAAGCTGCTGGTTTTCTCTTGGGTTGTTTTTCCCCTGTCTTGGCCAGAGCAGCAAGGGGGTTGCACCAGAGCTGTGCCAAAGCCTGGCTGCAGGTGCTGTGGCAGAGCTTCTGCACCCCTCGCCCTCCTCCCTGAAGGGCCGAACAGGGGCTGCAGCTCCAGCAACCCGAGAGCCCTTCCCTCCCCACTGGGAAATCTGCTGCCCTTACCTCTGGGGTCTGGGGGAGCCCAAGACTCCCAGACTGGGTTGGGTTGGAAGGACCTTAAAGCCCATCCAGTGCCTTGCCCAGGGACACCTTCCCCTGTCCCAGGCTGCTCCAAGGCCCAATGTCCAACCTGGCCTTGGGCACTTCAGGGATGGGATATCCCCAACTTCACTGGAAGTCCAACATGCCCTCCTTCATCTTAGTTTTCCTTTAGTTGCATATATATGTATATATTATTTTATTAATAAAAGTTAAAACTAAGAAATCTTTTCTCTTACATGCCCTAATCTCTCTGAACATTTGTTTGCAATTATTTTGTGTGCAGTTTTTTTGTACTGCTTTCAATCAAAATAATTACTATCAAAAATGCAAAGCTGAAGTTATTTGACACTTTGCAGGCTCTATAACTTTAGCAGAAAGAACTCTTTGTGCCTTTCAGGTTTTTTGCATGCATGGTTTTTTTGGCCACCATCATGGGTGTGTTTTTGCACTATTTTTCAGTTTTAGTGAGACGTAATCTGAAACCTGATGGGTTTTTTTAAGTATTCCTAGATTGGGACACCACACCTAAATCAGAATATTTAAAAGGTGCTCAAGGAATTAATTCATTAGCAAAATTTGGTTTAAATCTTAAAGCACCGCTAAATGAATGCATTCCGAATCAGAAGGTGTTTTTTCCCTAATGTAGGACCTCCTACCACTCACCATTCAAAATCAGATTTTATGAATATGTGAGATCAGAATAGGTTTCCAAAACACAGCCTTTGCCACCCAGTAGGGTGAGTGGGTTAATTTGTTTCTTTCTTGCCAGAGAATTTATTTTGAAGACTTTTTCTAGGTTATTTCTCAATTAAAGATGGTATATGAAAATAGAACCAGCAACTAGAAAATTTGAGGTTGTGAAGTAGGTGATGAGATCTGATGTCTTTCTGTTTTGTTACCACAACACAAAGTTTGACTGTACCTATCGAGTTCTGTTTCAAAATCTGGAGATAACACTGTCATAAGAACTATGTCAACACTCCCCTTCAAATCCCAAATTACCTGACAGAGAATTTTCTCCTGTCACTGAGGGTTATTTGGCTGTGATACTTTTCTGGAAAATGTTGTTATATTTGGCTTTCCTTGATTTTTGAAGCTTGTGGATAAGACAATATTAGAACTGACCTTCATCTAAGAGATCAGTGTCCAAAAGAGAGAATCTAGTATTCTTGAGATTGGGAAAGCAGAAGAGAAGTGTTAATATATTTAATGGTTGTAAATGAAAGTTTTTAGTGACTTGGTTAAGTCACTAAAATGGAAAATGGATGAAAATGGAAATGAACAGAAGAGAGTGCAAAAAAAAAAGTCTAAGAAGTGATTTAGTTTGTGGGTATGAATTCAGAAATACATTAGGGCAGACGCAGGTAAAAGAATCCTTTGTTTTCTGTGTGCTGTGGGGACCAGCAATGTAATTGTTCCGTGTTATGTTTGGGATCTGGCACTGGATGGAAGGGAATTGGAATTTTTGTCAAGTTTATCCCTTTTGGAAGCAGCTTTAGGCTCTCTGTGGGTCTCCCCCTTGTGCCTGCAGCCCTGGCTCTTCCCTGGAATGAAACTACCCTGCCTGGAGCCAGCTGTGCTTTTAGTCAGAGCCTTGCGATGATTTGGGATTGGGCCCAAATTAGTCCCGGTTTTAGGCAGTCTACGAGGGTTTAAACACAATAAAAACTCTGCTGGATTCTTATTGCCTCACTTTTAGTTTGGTCATTAGCTATTCTGTTAACAGCTATTACTAGGAAAAAATCAATACTTTGAAAAATGTGACAAATTTGACAAACCAAAGATGGTGGAGGACTGAAGTGCTTAAGGAAAGAATTGCTTTCAAAATTTTTTTGGAATTTACAGCTGGGCTGTTAACTTCTGTTAGTTCAGCTGGTAATGTTTTATTTTCTGTTGTTCTGGATGTAAAGTACAGGAAATAAAGGAGACACTGGAGAACCTTTTGGGAGATTTTGATCAAACCACCAAGTGTCCAAAAATATTTTAATCACTTTAAGCTTTTGTGGGAGGGAGGAGGACAGAATTTTTATCAGCTCTTTTGTGAAAAGGCATCCAAAGCTAATTAAATGTTGATTCATCTCTTTCATTTCACGTTAAGTATATTCTGAAGATATAATTCACTAAGATTATATTCTGATTTTTATTTATTCATATGATAAATAAGTTTGCATATATTCTATGCACCAAAGTGTGTTTTTTTCTGTAAATTTGTTGTTTTAAATTTCTTAAATCTAACTTCAGCAACTGAGCAAACAGAATTGTCTCTGACATAATGGCACCACAGTGCTCTCAGTAAGGGAGGAGTGCAATGGTTCAAAAATTAGCTTATTAATTGTGTTGCATTGTGAAAATAATATTAAAATAAACCACTTATACTATTGCTCTTGTAATTGTTACTTTCAGAGTAATGGTGAAGCTGTTTTGAGTGTTGGCAAAAATCAGAGCAGTGGCCCTGCCTGTGAGCGTAAATTCAACAAGTTTGGATTTCAAGGAAAACATCCTGGTTTACATTAGGTTGTCCCTGATTTGAGGGAGATTTCTTACCTGTTCTTACAGGGGATGTCAGAAAGGGTTAGAAACCACAATTTCTCTGAACTGTGTTTTCCTGTGAAATTTTCTATGGGCTCCAGGTGTGCTTCTCATTGCACAGAAGAGGAGGGGGAACAGCTGGGTTTGGGGGATGGAAAGGAATCTTTTGCCTCATTTGGAAAACTGGGGGTGTTAAAGGTAAAGTGTGGATACCATGTTACTGAATAAGTGGGTTATGACTTTCATTTTATGAAGTTTTCCTCTGGTTAAATTGAAATTATTTTCCTGAAGAGAGGCCCCGCTGGACAAAGTCCCTGCTGTGCTGGTGGCACTGGGGAAGGCCATCCCACACTCTCCCCAAATGCACTGGGCCCAGTGGTGTTCTACTTTATGCTTGAAATATTCCCAGGGTTGGAATAATTCTTGAGACTGTCCTGGGCAAATTTAGGAAACGAACCCAGAGGAGAGACTTCTGACAGTGCGCTGAGCCCCCTGCTTTGCAGCTGGGGGCTCTGAGGCTGCTCTTCATTTGGCTCAAGCTAAAAGACTCCAGTG
Source organism: Oxylabes madagascariensis (assembly GCA_013400675.1). NCBI lineage: Eukaryota > Metazoa > Chordata > Aves > Passeriformes > Timaliidae > Oxylabes > Oxylabes madagascariensis. The sequence goes on from VYZR01058577.1 coordinate 11,069, forward strand.
TTGCTTATTTTCAATTGTTCTGATTGCCAGAATTCAGTGAGAAATGCAGTTTAGCTGCACCTGAGGAATGCAGCCACTCTGTACCAGCCCCTTTAATATTAATGAAGGAGTTGGGCTGTCAGTGCTCTCTCCTCACATCTGCTCCCTAGCAAGGAAGACCATTCGCCAAGCACTGGGGTCTGAACACACAAATAGATTTTTAAAATGAAATCGTTACAGGAGCAGAAATCTAATCCTTTAGTTAATCACCAGCAATATTTGAAAAGAAAGGAGCTATTGTGTATCTGCCTTGCCTCTCCTCAGGTGAGCAGCAGGAATAAAGTACATCAGGAAATGAAATGTGTGTAAATCACTGAAAAGAGAAGTTGACCAAAATTGCATTTCAAGGCATTCAAAGAACAGGAGAATCTGGATGAGAGGTGGGGTAAAAAATCTGTTCAGCTGCTGAAAAATGGAAAACGTTTCTTTTATGTTTCAAAGGTGACTTCTGCACTGAGACAAAAAGGGTTCAATCTGAGGGGCTTTTAAAGGCAGGCATCCTTGTATTCATGATTTCAAGAATTTCAGCAGAAACAGAATAATTATTTTTCTTAAATTCTGACTTCTTAAAAATGTGTCCTCCAGGTAAACAAGCAAATCTTTCTTTCTGTCCTAAACTGGAGAGAAATACAGGCTGTATTTCAAATGTTTCAGTAGAAGATCACCAGATTTTTGGGTATGATTTAGAGGTATTTTTAATATTTATTCTGTATTTGTTCTGAATCTCAACACAGAGGGTGGGTTTTTTTTCCTGGATCTGAGGAGTGCTTGGTTCTGTTTGCCCATCTGTGGATTGACAGGATTTTAGGTGTCTCACAGGAGAACAACAGCTCTTCAATGATGCATTCCCTGTTCTTGGCAAGTTCACTGTTCATGTGAACAGGGCTAGGAATGAGAGACAGACACATCAATTCTTCATGGAGAGAGGAAAAAAGGCTGCAGTCAATAGAGCTGGAAATGAACAGCACCTCTCTCTTGCTTTTTAGGAGTGTTTTTTTTCAAAGCACACATCCAGACTTTAAAAAGTTGCTGACCTATTTTAGGTCGAGCTGTCCGTAGAAGGATGTTTTTTATAGTTGCAAAAAGTGCAGATTGGGTGAGGTCTGAGCTTTGGTTCGGCATGGTTTTCCATGAGATTCCTGAGCAATTAGGGCGTTAATCAGTGAGGGTCTCCTGTTGCCTTCAGCCTCGTGGTGAGGATGTGTTGCAGACCTGCAGCTGGAGCCACTGGTGCTGCTGTAGGGTGTGTCAGACCCTTGGAGCACTGATAACTCCAGTGGGGCAGCCTGAAATCCCCGTTACGGGATGCCTGGTGGGTCAGCCCCTCTGACCATAAACACCCTGGCTTGTCCTGTCAAAAAATCCTCCTGCAGTGCTGCCCACACACTGACCAGGGAGAAGAGAGTTCAGTGGGTGGAAAAGTCATCTTGTCTTTAGAACATGAAATATAAAAGTGCAAATAAAATCACACACATGCCATGACTGGAAATTTCTCTAATTCCATTGTGAAAATAGGATAAACCACATGATCTTGGGTTAGATTTCAAGGGTTATGGTCAGGCTGTCCCTTGCTGTGGTCCTGGGTGCCTTCATACAATAAATTGCTTTCAGAGTTTTGTCTGACTCCAAAGAAAAAATTCCTTAGATGGACAGTTATTTAGTTATGCAGTTTCTGCACACGCCAAAGGGAGAGGGCAAAAAAGTGCAGTGGCTCCTTGTGAATGAGCAGCTTTACCCAGGGAAAGATTCTTCTTTGCATTTGTCTGGTTGGCTGTGAGCTGAACCCAGCAGCTTTGCAGACCTGTGCCAGGCTGGTTTTATTTTAACAGTCAAACATAAAAGAGGCTGTGGCTGTCTGCTAAAAGCCTCCATGCAAGGGTTAGCTCCAGGAGAGCCTGGGGCAGGGGTTGGGGGTGGGGTGATAGATGGCAGGGCTGCTTAGGAGGGTTTTATTCCTTCCATTGTGGAACTGGTGCTCTGTGTGTGTCAATAAAATAATGTATTTCTTCTGCTTTTGGCATTTCTGTGTGGACTGTTGCTATAAAGGCAAAAACCCCTTAAATATGTTTTTGGTTTTGGTTTTTTTTTT
>VYZR01058577.1:13230-23830 GCA_013400675.1 Oxylabes madagascariensis
TTTGTTTGTTTGTTTGGTTTTTGGTTTTTGGTTTTTTTTTTTTTTATTCAGAGTAAGAATTTTATTGTCAGGGGTTATGTGTTGGGAAAAGTATTGAATATTCTTAGGGTGGGACACTTTCATTGTAGGAGAAAGCTCAAAATGTGTCTGGTCTGATGAAAGAGCATCATGCATCTTTCTGCAAAACAGGGGAAGGCCAATGGTTCCATTTCAACAGCTAAGAGGTGAGAACACTATAATAATTTAAGAATATTACAGCATAAGAATACTATAACAATTTATTCTGCAAAGCTGATAGGCAAATGCAAAGTTAGCCTTTAAAAAGGAAGGCACAAATGTTGTCAGTGTATTGCACTGGAATTCTATGATTTTGTTGCTATTACTTGATTTTTCCCCCCAAATCTAAAGAGATATATAAAAAAACATTTGAAGTTTGTAATTTAGGAAATTCTTATTGCATTTTTTCCTTGTTGGCACACATGTATTATAAGCTGTATGGACTTGGATAATATTTATGTAACTACAATTTTGTGCACTAGGAATTGAGTTTGTCACACACAAGTCCAGCCAGTAGAGCTGAACACCTGAAGTTGCAAGGGCCTGCCTGAGGGCCCTCCCATGCCCCCCTGGCCACCTGCTGAACACACCTGGGCTTCCCCTCCTTAAATGCACTCACTCCAACATCCCTAAGACAGCTTTTGAAAATGCAGAAGGTGTCTGGCTCGAGTTCCATCTGTGAACATCCAGCCCTGCTGGAGGCAGAAGGGGAGAGAAGGAAACGGGAACTGGGGTGGTGGGAAGGGACAAGGATCACAGAATCCTTCAAGGGTGTGTTCAGGGGGTGGTGGCCACAGTCTCACCTTGGTGCAGCCTCTGTGTTGACATGGAAAATGATATCGGGGTGCTGTCAGGCAGCAGAGTTGGGGGACGGGGAATTGTGGCAGAATTAGCACTGTTCTGCCACAGCTGACTGCGGGAGAATAAAATATTTCCCTCTTTGAGGCTTGCAGGTACACAAGTAAATCTCAAGAGGCATGTTAATCTGAACCAGTAATTTGTAATATAACTCAACTAAGCATTGACAAATCCATTTGATACAGGCTTGATAAGATTATTTATTTTTAAAAAAAATTTGAGTGCTTAAAGTGTTGTATGCACCAAAGCTGATGTGTCAAGATAAATATGTGCAAGTTATTTCCCTTTCCTCCCCCGTTTATCATCAGTGAGTGGAAGAATAAAATACCGCTATATGTTTCTGGATCTTACAGTTTTACTTTGTTTTATTGTGACATCTGTCACACAAAAAGTTTTTATCCTCCTAAGCATCTTACAAAGAACTGCTTTTTTCATGGTGAGGACTTAATCTTTGATCATGACATATTTCAACCAAGACGTGTCACTTAGACACTGTTTTCTTCAAACTGAGGAACTCCTGGAGGTGTTTACTACTAAACAGAACTTTGGGGAAAAAGAGAATGTAATTTTTTTGTGTCATGAAGAATATTACGATGCAAGTGGGAGCAATTTCAAAAGAAGTATAAAAGAATAGAAGTATAAAACCTCAATAACAAGAGAATGTGTCAGTCTTCATTTGTTCCATGCTGTCTTGATTTTTTTTTTTGCCTCAAAAAATGGCAGCTTTCTCGTGTATAGCAGCTTCATAAAAACAGGCTTAGTTGCACTGCTGTGAAAAGATGTGTGACCAAGTTCTGAGCTCAAATATAAGTAAGAAACCTCCACTCATCCCACTGAAATTTCACTATTACAGGAGACAACTTTTTATTTCAGGTTGCATGGGTCCCATTTAGTTTGGATTTCCACCCGGAATCACAATCATTGGATACCTCATCTTTTTTTCTGAATTGCATGAAGATTAAAAGAAAAAAAAAAAAAAAAAAAATCCTGCGAAAAATGTTTGGGAAAAAATATATTAGCAGGAGACTTCCGCATTTCCACTAATAAATGGGAAAAGTACTTGAATAATTCACTTAATTTTCAGTGTTATGTAGGTATGCAGTGCTGTGCGTTTTCACTGTGTGCACATGAAAGATGAGAAGGCAATGGGAAGGTTAATCACTCCTCCAGTATCAGCTCAGAGCTGCTGCTGGTGGAGGCACAGTTTGGATTCAGTTCTGAAATGGCTGCAGAAATTGCAGCAGTGAGTGTATTGATCCCTCACAGCTCCTCAGAGGAGTTCAGCTCACTTTTGTCTGCCTTTTTGGAGAGGCAGTCCCCTCTCCTAGAAGCACATAGCAAATTTCTCAAGGCACTTTTAAAATAGTATTGGAATAATGAGGCCTGGAGTTGTTCGCTCCTGCCCTGAGCTGACACGAAGGGGAGGCACTTTCCTTTTCCGGAGCAAAGCGGGGATAATGGGCAGATCAGGCACCATTCCTCCTCAGTGGGACACCTGTGCTGAGCTCCTCTCCCTCCATCAGGTTCTTTTGTGTCACCCGGGTCCCCTCTGCAGCTGTTCCTGCCCTTTTTTATGGGAAGGAGCAGCAGAACTCATCACCTTCAGCAAGTTCCCAGCCAGTTCTCCATCTCGTCCTGGAACAATCCCTCCTTAATGACGGGCACAGCTCCTGCTTGGGGTGCCTGCTGCTCCTTGGTAGCTGCTCCCGGGGGCAGAGCTGGTTTGCAAAGTGGGGATGTTCCAGCCCTGCCTGGGTTTGCACTGCTGAAGGGATAAAAGCTCTTTATTCATGCAGTAACACAACGATGCATCCACATGAAGGAAATGGCTTTAGTGGGGGGATTTTTCCTGCATGTCAGCCCCCAAGATGAGGAAGCAGAGGGGAAATTGCAGTAGGAGCAGCAATTTGTGTCCCTGCAGTGCGTTGTGACAACTCCTGAATTCCACCCTGCTCTGAAAAGCATTTCCCTGCACATTTCTGCCTGCTTTTCCCAGCCCTACAGCTATAATCACAGAATCACAGAATCTGTGTTGGAATGGACCTGGAATATCATCCCACCCCCTGCCACGGGCAGGGACACCTTCCACAAGAGCAGGCTCCTCAGAGCCCCCTCCAGCCTGCCCCTGAACCCTTCCAGGAATCCTCAGATCCCAAAACACCGCCCACCCCACACCAGCACCTGTCCTGGGCATGGACTCAGTCACAAGACAGATTGAAGTGGAATGCAGCCATCAAACAATTTCCCCTTGTGAAAGCTACTGTTTCTGTTCAGGATTTAAAACACCTGAATGCAAACCTACAGTACCCCAAATAAATAAAATCTGATAGGAAAAGATATTTGGGAGGGAAGGTGTGGAATCAGATGGTCATTCCATATAAACGGAGCACAGACATGTCCATTGAGTATATTGGAGGATGTGAGAAAAAATAAATTTACAGATTTAAAATGTGCAATATTTTAAAACAAAGTAATTTTAAAATTTAAAATGTGCAATATTTTAAACAAAATATTTTAAAATAAAGTAATTATTGTCCAGAATTGCAAAAAGAAAAGATATGATAGATTTTAGGGTATTGAAACTTGCTGTGTTTTCTGTCTGTTTTTCCCTACAGATATGTGTTTGAAGAGCTGTAGATTGAGGTTTTGTCTTGGTTCCTAAGGTTAATGTGGATTCTCTTGTAGTGTCTGGTTATCGATCTCTGCTTCTCTCTGGTTTATAAGATATTTTGATTGTCATCTTGCTTATTCACTGTTAAAGGTTGCAAAATAAGATTTTTGTGTATTGTTCCATGGCAGAGAACAGTCAAAAATATCCTTTTGCTTCTCCATTTTTGTCCCTAAGTAATTTCTATGCTGTGATTTCTGTTTTAATTTTTTCCCTCACTCCCATTGGCCTTTAATTATTGTGAGTGGGTATTTGGGGAGTGGGATTTATGCTTGGGTGTTCAGAAGCCCCTCAGCATGCGTTTGTGATCAGCACACCTGCCTACAACTCTTCAGAGCTGCCAGGAGGATGAAATATGAATTGAAATGAGTTATTAAGCACATAAACAGTTTCAAAGATGCTTACAGTCAGTGGTGATGTTCTTCAGTCATGGAACTGCCTCCTCTACCCAAAGTGCACTCACAGAAGGGCAAGTCTGATGATTTTGTTCCTGGGAAATGCAGCAGTCATTGCAATCAGCTGGGCTGGCCTGGGCTTTGCCTTACTTTTCATGAGGGGTTTCATTGTTGATGAAATTATAGTGGTTTGTGAAGTGACCAGAAGGTAAAGAAAGGGTGGCTCTGCCTGAATAGCCAAGCTCATCACGTGAGCAAGGATTGTGAATTCCCTCCTGAACTTTATGTCCTATTCTGTCAAGCCTGCCCAGGTAACTTTCTAATATCAGCAAGCCACTTTCTTTTTTATTTCCAGTGTAACTTATTGACATATCTGCCTGAAGGTCTCCTTTTAAAAGAGAGAAATCTCAAATACATCTGGAGTATTTTAAAGTCATGAACCCTCCAGGAAAAGCTCTGGGATCTGTGAGGTGGTCGTGGTGTGGAGGTTCAGCTGCTGTGAGGTGCAGCTGCCTGCAAGCCCCGGAGCTTGCTCTTGGCCGTTCCCTGAGAGCAGTGGGCAGGGAGGAGGAAAGGGCAGGAAGGGGAATTTGGGGAGCAGTGGGATGTGTTTGTGCCAGTCTTGGCCTTGACAGGGAGAGAAGGAAAGTGCTTCCCTGGAGGCTTTTTCCCCTTAGTCTTCATGGACTGAAATGTCAGGAGCCCGTGTGAGAGTGCCTATGATGGGAAGGGCCTGCAGGGGAGGCAGTCCTGCTCCCACTGATGCCTTTTTGGGACTGATTAAAACAGAGGCCAGACAGAATTAAGGGAATAAAGAGCAGTTGTATTTATTGAAGGGCCTGCAGGTACATCTTGGGCAGACAAAACCCCACCAGGGGCTACACCCAAAAATGGATGACAGGTCACAGGTTTTCACACTTTTGTAAGTTTGGTCCATTTGCAGATTGGGGGTTAATCTTCCAATTACAGCTTCAGGTAATGAAGTCATTTACCCCAAGTTTTCTCCCCCCACAACTCACTTCTGTTTACATCTCTCAGGGTGTGAGACAATGAGGTGTCCTTGACTCCCAGGCCTGAAGAGGAATTGTTGTGTCTGACCAAAATGGGAAAGCAGCAGCTCACACTGTGTGTGGAGTTTAGAGTTCTACACTAAAGAATTGCAGGATTACAAATATATGAAATATATAAAAGCTAAAATCCTAAGGCATCACCACACTGAGCTGGAGTTCAGGAATGCTCCCTGGGGATGCAGGAACTCTGCAGAGGAACAGGTCAATCTGCCAGGCAACACTGGCCTTCTTGAAATAATGCTTGTTCCTGAGTGATCATTTATATTTATCTGCTCAAATAGAGTGCTCAGCACTTGTTTTGGTCCAAACAGCATGAGGGCACTGGAGTGAATCAGAGCAGTGTCTGCAGGGATGGGGAGGGCTGAAGGGAATCCTGTAGAAGCAATGCATTAGCACCTCCCCAGCTCTTCCCATGAGCCTGCCAGGATCCCTGGATCTCCTGACTCAGAAGTGATGCATTGGTGCTCAGCCCCCTTTGATAGTTCCTCCAATGGATTTGTTTCAGTGGCCTCTGGCTGCCCTGGTGTGCTCAGAGACACGAGAGGAAACTGCACATATTGTTAAAAGTTATTGATCGCTTCCCAGGCCTGGAATATCAGCACTGATTTCCACATGAGTGCATTGTTAAGTGTCCATCCATATGTATTAATCACTGATGGAACAAAGCAGAAGGATCCAGAAATGCCTTCCCAGGCTGAGCTGAGTTGGAGGCGCTCATAAATAATGTTTGCATGCGCTCATGAGGTGCTGGTTTTATTTGATTTAAATTATTAATGGCTGCAACATTATTATTGGTGTTTACTCTGCATTGGATTGGATTTCTATGCTAATAATGCTGCTGCCTTGTGCCCACCAGCGGCTGGGGTTGCTGTCAGCTCTTGTTTGAGGCTGCTCTCCCCCTGACCTTTCTGCAGTGCAGGGGGAGGCACAGACCCTGCCCAAAGCCATGGGCAGGAGCTCGGGCAGAAGCTGCTCCCGAGTTCTTTTCCTGGGCAGCCAGAAGGATTCTGTAGGCTCTGCACACTTTGCAACATCCATGAATGACAGGATGTGGCTTAGATTTAGACAATTTCAAGTCCAGCTGTTCAGTGACCTCTTCCAGGCAATGCAACAAAACATGCCTCTGCACACAAGGCCGAGCCAGCACAGCACAGTCTTGTCCTTGAATTGGTTTCCTTCTCGGTGGAGCAAAAGGGAAAAGAAAAAGAAAAGAAAAGAAAAGAAAAGAAAAGAAAAGAAAAGAAAAGAGAAAGAGAAGTGCTTCCATGCTGTGCACTTATTAAAGTCGCATTCAAAGGTACGTTTGGACTTTGTCTCTTTCCTGCCTCCAGCCTGGCCCTACTCTTTTTTGTTCCTCTCTCTGGGTCTCGATTTTTTTCCACTTAAAGCTCTCCAAAGTTTCCAAGTTAACTTGACCTGAAACAGTGTAAAGCCTTGAACTGCATTTGAAGTGAAGGTCATGGAGGAATAAAATCTTTTGTTAGATCAACTGAAGTAGCATGGAGGCAATTAGGGGAATTTTTCCACTCATCTGATCAATTAGTTTAATAAAAACAATGTCTACCTCTGCAATAAATTCTCCTTTCCGTGTCCCTAAGCCACAATGGCTGCTCAACACTGCTTCTGCAAATAAGTGTATTCAGGGTTGGGCCATATTTTTCAAGCACTCTTGAATGTTTTTGCTCTTTTAAATGCCTCCCTGCCTCTGGATTTGTTGTCCATGTGTTTGTAAGGTGAGGTTTCCTGAAAAGACAACTTAAAATCAGCCTTTAAAAAATCAAAACAAAACAGAGCTATTGTTTTTCTGAAAGTACAGACGAGAATGGAGTTGGTGAAAAGAACCTGGCACATTTTAGTTCATTTCTTGGTCTAGTTTCCTTCTGAATGGAATTAAACCATAAAAATCCAATCCCTACGTTTTCCAGGGTTTGTGCCACGTGCTCAGTTTATCTGATATTGATGTCATAGGAGGTTAAGGGCTTCTTCCCTGGAACAAATCTGACTTTCTGACAGTTCCAAAGCGTGTGTTTAACCTCACCTCCACTGACTCCCTATCCCATCATAACAGCTGCAGCAGGATTTCTTCTGGAGCAATATTCAAATCAGTTTTTAATGAGCTATTTAATGAAAGGCTAATTGAGGTGAATTCATTAAAGGTTTCCAAATTATGCTTATCGGAGTAGCTGTGTTTTAAGTGTTAAATATTTGTTTTATACTGCATTGTTTGATCATGAAAGCACATCCAAAACTTTTTAAATGCCTAATTAGACTTTCTATGCACTTTCCTTAATACTCCATGTTGAATTTACCATGTGTGAATATAATATATTGCTGGTGTTTACCTAACATAATTAACAAAGCAATTGAGGGGTGTTTTTAGAATCTTGGATAATATAGAATTAGAGTATATTGGAAATAGTGATATTGTTGGGTTTTTAATTAATCTCGGTCTCATTCTGGGTGGATGTTAACTATATTTAATGCTTATTTTCTTAATCTTGAAGCATTTCCTCGACAGCAGGCTAACTGCAGGGGATATTACCACATTATTATAGTATAATTTTATTTTTTTTTCAACCATCAGTTAATGAATAAGAACATTAATTAATCAATCTGGTAGATTTATCTTTCTGGAAGTACTTTCCTCTCAAATCAAAATAAATTTGGAAAATAGGCACTCAAGTTGGCTTTAATCTTTTTGTCAATGACAGAAATACCAAAGTAGTTGACTGGATATGTGGGGGAAAGGAAGAGAAAATAGAACAAGAAAGCTGAGGCAGAAAATTCCCAGAGTTAATCTACATTTCCTGAGCTCTTAATATATTTGCTATCAATAAATGGGTCATCAGGATAAGCCTCTAAAGAAGAAGGCTACAGAGACCTTGTTGAAATCAACACTTTTTATTTTTCTATCATGCTTCTTTTTTGTTCATTTGACTGGCTAGAGGTGAACAGCCCAGTCAGCCTTTCCTTGAGTTTGGTACACTTGGGACTCAACAGGGCAGCAGGAGATGCACAGCATTCCTGCAGCTGAGGTTTGGGAGGGGATTGTCAGTGCAGGAGAGCAGCAGGAGCTAAATCTGAGTGAAATATTATTGGTTATAGATCCACCAATTCCACCCTGCACTGGTTTCTTCTGAGACTGATCCCTCTGCAGTGTAGGCTCCCAGACTGGAAATACTGCAGGTTATTTTACGGTCTTGCACTCTTAGTGGGAATTTCTCACATTAGTGCATGAATGGTCCATTTCTGTACTGTTGAGCAGAACAGGAACAGCTCTCCTGCAAGAGGAACGATTTTTTTGCAGGAGTTCTCTCTATGTTAAGGTGGTGACAGAGTTGTCACTGAACTGTGCTGTGCCTTCATGGAAGAGGGAGTCACAGTAATCTCAGCAGTCGAAGTGTTTGCGTGTTTCTTGCTCAAGGATTAGGGAATTTCTGCCAATGAGAAGCTTTTTCAGTTTTGCCAGACAAACTAAAATATCAGTGACAATTTAAGCTTTTATGTTCAGGGACATGAAATGAGAACAAAGGGATTTTTCAGATCTTTTCAAACCTTTTTACCAAGTGTTTCCTTCAGGTAGCCACAAGCATCCCATTATCGTTAAGGTGTTTAACGCAAAGATATTTAATTTAAATGTTAAAATGTTTTAGGTTGCCCCTCAAACTGTTTGAGAAATTAAAGTCATCTTAAATCTGCTGAAGAAATTTCTACATTCCAACTGGTTGATGGCATTGGTTTTTTTGGTCAAGTGACATAACTGAGCCAAAATCATATTTTCTCTGTGTGTAGGACAATCTGAGAGTCTGAGAAATTAATCATAACATAATAAGCCTCATTTAGTTCCCTATTCTACATTTTGTAAGCTGAGGGACTCAAGGCTCTTGATGGAATGGCTTGAGGAGAACATGAGCTCTGCACCCTTGTGTTCACCAGGGTCCTGTCCCCAGCATGGGTGACAGATGTGACACCGCAAGGGTGTACCTGTTCCATGATATTCTCCCAGATCCACTAATATATGGAGCAGTGGCTTCCAGTGCTTTGAGGGTGGACATTCCCTCCAGGAATTTATCTAATTCCTTTTGAAAAAATTTATACTCTTGGCAGAAGCACCACGCTGAGGTAATGAGCTGTATGATTTAATTACGAGTTGCAAAGGAAAAGTCCTTCTTCTTGGTTGTTTTGAACTGCTTGTTCATAATTTCATTTTATTCCACTTATGTCTTGAATAATGGCAAATAATGAAAAATCATTGCCTATTCACTATCTCAGTGCTGCTCCTCATTTTATAGACCTCGATCGTATTTCTTCTCAGCCATTTATTTTTGAAAATTACTGCATGGAGTTGGCTTTCTGTGAAATCCATTCCATTCCTCTGATCAAACTCTTTGTTCTGCATCCCCTGAGCTGCTCTCTGGGTCACTGGAACCTGTGAGTGGTGATGAGCTGAGGTGTTTGAGAATGCTTGGAGGCCTCAGCATGCTTTGTGTTCTACCCCTTCTGTCTTTCCTGAATTCCTGATATAATGTGGGACATATTCACAGCCAGAAAGATGGGGAGTTGATTCTCTTTTCCAAAATGTGATAGATAAGGGTCTGTGCTTTTCATGCACAAAAAGAACTTGTTCACAAGGCAACCAGACTGAGTTTATTTAATTTTCACCTGCCATGGTACTGTAATTTCATGCATCTTCTTGTAGCTCTTCTGTGAGGTGATAGTTGTAATTTTTCTAGAAAACTAAAATGCAAAAATTTAAATAATTTAATATACATTTAATTTGTTTTCTCTCATATTGTTATATACACATTTCCTGATCACTTATGATTATGTTGAACTGAAAATATCCTAGTGCATGTTATTTAATATCTTCCCTTTTTTCTTCACTAAGTAATCTTGACTTTTCAGTATTTCTTTCCTGTATGGATTTCATTTTGTTTGTAGTCTGCATTGTGACCCTTTTACATGGTCTGTGAAGAAGAAATTTTTCTGGCCTTTGCTTCTTGGAGGTCTTGTTTAAGTTTAGGTGACACTTTTTAAATATCATTGATAGCTTAAACAATGAATTCCCTGTTTCAGTCAGTACTTCAACTGCTCTGTATTACAATTTGTAGAATTCTAATATTATATAGATATATATCTAATATATCATATTAGAATATGTAGAATTTGTAAATACTAGCTAGACTCAGATTATTGTTCTTTTTGTTCTAGTACTAAGTTAATAATTTGTTTCTTAATCAATGTTTCTTAAAATTATTTTTTTGGTCATCTGGCCTAATTTCAGGTGCAATGTACTTCCCGTTATCCTAACCTATACATGCATATATATTCAATATAATTATCAGTCCTTTGTCAGAGCAACAGAAGCGTCTTCCTTTCCAGCCAGGTTTGCTTGAAATGGGAAGAACTCTGGAAAAAAGTTGGGAATAACTGACATAATTGGCAATTGATCATTTTAGGGGTCCACAGCAGTGGGATTGCTGTCATATGTATTTGGCTTGGTGTTCACTGATTTTTTTTTTTTTTTTTTTTTTTTTTTTTTTTTTTTTTTT
>VYZR01058577.1:23857-58308 GCA_013400675.1 Oxylabes madagascariensis
TTTTTTTTTTTTTTTTTTTTGCTTAAAGGAGTCTCATTCAAAGCAAAAGTTTGGGGGAAAAAATCATTACTGAGTAATATTGACATAAAAGGGCTTTTTTCCTTTTTCTGGCCTTTCAGTGAAGCCACCAAGGGAACATAAGAAAGTGGATTTAAGCACATTTTAAATTGAAATATTATCAGGTAGAAGAGAGAGATGTTCATGATCCGATGTGAGGGGAGGATCAATACCATAATCTGTGTGTTTTTGAATATGTTGCACTCACTATTACCAGCTGTGATTTATAAAGGGCTGGGCAGGGAACGAGCTGCAAGTCAGTGATTATCTCTCCCACTGTCTCTCATGACACGTTAAAACTTCAGGAACACGGGTGATGGACAGCAGATTAAAACCTCAGCCTGGGAACTGCTTTATTTTGGGTAGCAGGGAGCCGGGCAGAGGTAATTGCCTGTGCCTTACTGCATGAGTGCATGGGCTCTCCTGCTCAGTTCCAATGCTAAATTCATCCAGGATAGCACCAGGAAAATACCTGGTGTAAATTAAACTTCACTAGTTTTCCCTCTCCTGTTTCTTTAGCATCATGCAGAGCATAAGCAAAATTTAAAAACAAACAAACAACAAACAAACAAACAAACCACAAACCCAAACACAAAGAAAAACTAAAACAACAACCAAAAAAACCCCTCTAAAACCCCAAAAACCTCCACAAAACAAACAAATTACCAAAACCAAACTAAAACAAAAAAAAACAACTTGGTAAATAACCTTGTGTTACAATTAAAAAAGCTTATAAGGCCCTTTCTCAAAGTTACAATGATGAAAATAGAGCGATTGACTTTGTTGTTCAATTTTCAGTATTCAGCTGTGTTTGAATAGGCTCTGAGGCCTGTAAACACTGGCATTATAAGGTAATACTAATACTACTCATTGACTAAATATCAATGTTTTGTTTGTAGAAACAGAAACATAGTGAATTTTATATATTTGATTAGTACATCAGAGTACTTGTCACTGTAGGGTGCGTTGGGATGTCTTAGGCCACCCTGCTACTCTGGGCCTCAGAGCTGGTCAGGATTTTGTCTGGAGAAGATCAAGTAGATCTGACTTTTTAATGGAAATAGGTGTCATGGATGTGGATATGTGTAAACCAGCTCAGGCACAGATGATAAAACTTGATTGTTTAAGGGAGTAAGTCCCTGTTTGGATCAGCAGTTCTGATCACAAAATTCTGCTTTTATTGGTTGTTTCTAATATGTATTGTCTTACTTGGAGGCCGGTTGGGATATTCTCTTCTGCCAACGTCCATCTGAATCCCAGGATCATTGAGGCTGGAAGAGCCCTCCCAGCCCATGGAGTCCAGCCTGTGCCCCATCCCCACCACGTTCCCAGCCCAGAGCTCTGAGTGCCACCTCCAGCCCTCCCTGGGACACCTCTAAGGATGGCCACTCCACCCCCTGAGTGGCGACTCTGGCACCTGGCCAATACTCTCTGTCAGAGATTATCCATGAAGCAGAGCCTTTCCAAAAGCAGATTCCCATGTGATATCTCTTGTGAGCTCCCCACCTTTCTGGGCAAATTGCACAGAAGAACGTATTCAATTAGTAAAGCCTGAGAAATTGAAATAATTCTATAATATTAAGAGGATTAGACCTCTTAAAGTGTGAAGAGAGAGCACTGAGGTCCTTGTGTCTCCTAGGCGATAGTGGAAGCATCAGCAGGCTGGAGATGTGTTAATGCAGCACCAGGGGTTATCAAGAGGGAGGCAAGGGGCACTTGTAGCTAGTTTTGGGCTAGTCAGCATAAATTCATGGAGATCGGCCATGCAGTGTTAGCTCAAACAATCCTTTTATTGAGAACAGAAGCTGTAATATACAATGACACCAGGCAAGATTATGGGGGAATTTAATGAAATTTGCAGTGTCAGAAGATGGGATGATTAAATACCAGCTCCAGGCACAGCCTTCCTACACCTCCATCTTATGTTTTCTTGTTTTAATGAAAAATAAGTTCCTTAAGAAAAAAAAGGCAAGAGAAGCTGAGCTGGAATAGTCATGTTGATATTGGAGGAGAATTGATAATTATGCACCTATTCCAGCCTGCATTTTCCACTCTTCCTGCTAAAGATCACTCTTGTTATAAATGAAATAGCCGAGTCATCATCATAATAATAATGATTTATTATGACAACATTAAATTTAGTTCAGCCACAATAATCAATTTGGTAATAATCAATTAATGCAGCACCGAGCCCGGGAGTCGGTGGGGTGTTTCTCAGAGACCAGCATAAAGCATGGATTCTGGTAATTCACCGAAGTTGCACAGCTTGTGCTGCACCTTATATACAATTTTGGTTGCAATGATGTAACCGAGTTCATTTTAATTTCAAATGTCCTTTTCTTTACACAGTTTATTGTTTGCGAAGGTAGACTGAATGCTGGTATAGTCCTTGGTTAATTTCTCTGAAAGGGCAGATCTTCCTTTCGGATCTCGTGGCTTAGAGTTCTGAATGCCCTCATCCGGTCCTGCAGCTTGTGTGTGATGGGTGTGCGCGGACGTGCAGTTTCGGAGTACAGTCTGATTCTTTAGAATTCTCAGTCCGATGCCCGCCTGCAGGGGATTTCTTTTCAGGAGTTTCAGAGGTGATGGAATCGCCCCGCCACGAGGAGCTGATTCCATCACCGAGGAGATGGCCGCTTAGCTGTGTTCGGGCGTGGACGGGGTTTGTTGGCTTGGGTGATTACAGCCTATTGTTCCTTATCTCTCTGTAGGATCCAGGGTGTTTGGGCTGCAGGCTTGAACTTCATGTTTCTACATCTAAATTCTAAAATCTACACGACTTATTCAATATATTTATTACACTCTGTTTAAATCATCACCCCTCTCATGTTGAGACTTCTGTGTTCTTGTACCAGTTTATTGTGTCCTTCCTCGCTGATTTCCTCACACAGGTCCTTCTTTCATTCTTTCTCAATGCTACTGTACTGGTTTGGACTTTTCTCCCAGATTTCTCGGTCTCACTCTGTAGTGTGTAGGTTAATAAGTGGATATTAATGTGACAGGATCTCCCCTGTTTTGCTTCCCTTATTTCAAGTGTTCCTCCTCTGATCATTATTTACTCAGAACCTCTCTGTAATTCAGAATTCCTGTCCTTGGTGTCAAATGGCTTTTGCAAGACTGAGTGGTTTTTTGCCTGTCCCTTGCTCTACAAACCTCCTTTGACTTATTCAACACTTTCCTAGATTACAAGCTCTTTTCAAACCTTTCTCATTAACTACTGTTGAGGACTTGCTTCCTCTGCTGAGGTTCCAGTTCTTCTGCCACCAGCTGCCTTGAAAAAGCCTGTTTGCCTCATGGCAAAATAAAAGTTCACTCATTTGCTTTTCACACTTTTTTTCTGTGGTGATTCTCAGAAATGAGATGATTGCCCATAATTAAGGACACAGTTAGAAAAACTCACATTTCTTCTTTTGTGAACATTCAGGAAAATCAGTGAGTTCTGTACAGAGCAACCTCTCCAGGCTGGAAGGTCGATATGGGACCCCTTTTTTTTTAAGGGTCTGTGGGCAGAGCTTTGAGAGGATTGCGGATAATTCAGCTGAGATACTTGTTTTGCATTAGAAAAACCTTAGCAGGAGAATGAAACATGCTGACACAAGTTGTCTGTGACAGAAGGCAAAAGAAATCTTGTTTTGCTTTTGTTTTTCCACCTGGGATGTGGAGCCCTGCAAGGAATTGTAGAACACTCATCTTTCAACTCACCAAAGAGGCCAATATGAAACAATTTCACAGAAGTGCTCTGCCGAATTTGTGACTTGATGGTTAATGTTGGGTAGTGAGCCAGCCCCTGTCATGGCAGTCTTGCCAGGCTGTTCTTTTTTGTTTCATAAATAAACCCCCCATTCTCAGGCCCTCAGCTGTGCTGACTCCTGTCTGAAGTGTGGCAGGGTGGGAAGAGGTCAATCCAATCTGGAGTAAAACATTATTTAGAGGTGCTTTACCCAGTGTCTTGATGGTAACCACACAAGGATTTCTAATTTAGTTTGTTTGATACAGATTCAGGGGTTTTGGGGCAGAATAAACCCGTACAAACCATACAAGAGAAATTATTGCACATTATTACAAAAGAGGTGACGAGGAGTTGGATGCAATTATGTGCAAGACCTGTTCTGTGGTATTGAAAACATCAACACAAATAAATGTCTTCATTACGTTGTGAAATATGGTGCAAATTACTTTTTCAAAAGCTATTGTTCCCTTGAATGCCTTCTATGTCCAGACACAACACCTTATATATATATATTGCACCACATTTTGGCTGAATTTCAAGAGGAAAAGTCTCTGTCTTTCACTTTTGTGGCCTTGACTGTTAGAAATGCCCTTAAATTTTTTTACCTCTCTTTCTAAAATAAGAGTTAATAAGGAAGGATGCTGAAATACATTTATTTTTATTTAAAAATAAAAATAACTTTAGGCTCCAAGGCTATTAGTTGTGGTAAAATTATGTAAGATAGCAGTGAAACTCTAGAACAGGAATTATCTGCTGAGTGGAAGAATCCTCCCAAAAGAGCTGAGGCAGAAGTTTGCAACTCTCAAGTTTGCAGCTCTCAAGTTGAGTGTAGTGGAACATAACCAGAATGTGTTTGTGTAGCATCTAATTCAAACCTATGACCCAAAACCACCAGAATGACTTTGCAAAGGTTTAGAACAAATCTCGAAGAAAAGAAAGTAACGCGGGAAATGTAATAATATATAAAAATGTCATGTGTTCTTATTTTCTACCGGCTATGGGAACTTGATTTGAAAGGGGTTAAAAATCTGTATTTGTTTTTGCAAGTTACAAAGGTGAGAGTCACGGGAAAAGGGGCTCTGTTTCTGCTCAAGGCTTTGTGCCTTCAGCTTTTTTGTGTATTTCAACACAATGTGAATTTTCCTTTCAAATGTGGGAATCCTGCTGGGGGATGGAACTTCACTCTCAGACCCCCTCCCCTTGGATTTATTGCCCTGATGAGTCATTCCTGGATGTAACGATTGGTTTAAATTGCCAAATTCCAGCACAGTGGCTTTGGCAATGTGTCCCTGCTAATCGTTACTTTCCCAAACTCTTCAGGACTGTCAGCAGGATTTTCAGGCCTAAAGGCTTGATGGAACAAGGAAACAAAGATTTCCATCTACTTATGTCTCCTGTTTTGTTGCCTAATTATCATTCATTTAGCCTGCCATAAAACTCATCCTTTACCTGCTTTCTGATTACTTTATGGCTGCTTTTACAGCCTTTGGGGAAATAAATTGAAATATATGCTCTCCATGTGCTCTATCCCTAAAATAACTGATCCAGTCAACAATATGTGTTTTATTACCCAAATGATCTAACAACCCCCATGTTACAAATGGAAAATGGTAAAATTAGAGAGTTCAACTCTGTCTGCTGAAGTCAGCAAAATACTTCTACCTTTGTTTTGGCAGAGTCCCCTGCAGCTGGAGACATCCTCAAAGCAACTGGGAATTAAGGACTTGTTCCCAGCTGGTTAAAATACAAATGCACAAATAGGTGCATGAACAAACACAAGTGTAAAATATTAATGACTACAGTGAATGCTGTATTTTTGGACTGATGTTTTTGGGGTGGTTTTTTTTGTGCTTCAGCTGGTTTGTTTTCCTGCAGGCAGGTTTGAGGAAGCTGAGGCTGGTGCTGTGGGTTGCCCTTTGCTCTGTGTCCCCAGACTGCACCAAGCCCATCATGCTGATTTTTGGTGCTCTGTCAGTCAGACAGGCTCTAATTTATATAAAATAATAAAAACTTGAGAACTGAGAGACTTGTTGCATGTTCAACTTAACATAAAATGTTGGGTTGAGTTTCTTTTAGTTTTGGCATATTAGTAGAGTTAATTTTAAAGACAGTCCTAGCATTAGTATTTCTCAGAAAGTCTGTGATAAGCTCTTGATTTGACAAATTTACAAAGAATCAGCAGGAAGCCAAAAATGTGTGTACTGAAGGTCTGTCTGACAAGTCCTGGTGCTGTGTAGGATTCCTTGGAGTCACACCCTGCCTGCAGAATTGAGAAATTGTTCATCTTTATTCCCAAGGCCCTCCAGAACCAGCCTTCAAATTGCCCTGGCCCGTGGCTGTACTGGCTTGCCAGCGCGTGCAGGGAGGCTTTGGGAGCTCTCTGTCCATCCCTTCTCCAGCTTTTTCCTGCCTCGAAGGCCATCCTCCCACCAACTGGAGCTAAATAACAGAACTCCTTGAGCAGATATTGCTGTTAATGCTGCATTGTCCCATCCTGGTTTGTCACCTCTTGTCCCCTCCTTCTGCCCTTGAATGTGAATTTCACTGCCTGTGGCACTGAGAGCTGTTCCTTGCAAAACACCCAGGGCTTACCTGGGGATGTAAGGATAGCAGGTTGGGAGACTGATGGTGTTCCACAAATGGTCTTTCATGAATTATTCTGAATCCTTACATGCTCCCAGACCCATATTTTAGTTTGTTTTCAATTCATTAGAGAACACAAAGGATTTATTGATAACATTGATGTTAGCCTTTGCATTTAAAGCATGTTTTCCCAAATCACTCTCTATGAACTCTTCTGAACAATTACTAATTAGTCATGACAAATTTAATAAGCAACCATAAGCATGTATTGAGCCATGTCTAGTTTGTAATGAATTATGACAAAAATACTTTTTTATAATTTGTTAATATATGTTCTCCTTGTTTTCTGAATCTGGGTTGATTCTGAACCCAGATTCTGTTTTTAGAAGTGACTGGTGGGCCAAGAAAGAGTTTGCAGTGTCTTTCCTGGTTTTGCTTGCATTGATGAAATTATTTTAAGCCTTTGTAAAGCACAGCCTTACAAACACAAGGTAGTCTGGAGCATCTTTTAGCTCTTTATATAGCTGCTGACACTATTATTTCTTGACATCTTCCTGTCCTAGTGGCATTTTTCCATCTGCTTCCAAGATGGCATTATAATGCAAAGTAAAAATTTTAGGATATTCTTCTAAAATCTTTGCTTCTCTTGCTGCGCCATTCTAATTCTGCACAGTCTCTGTTGATGGATTCCTATTTATCTTGGCTGATAGCTGGTTTATTTTCCTATTATGTTCTGCTATTCAGCTTGCATAGAAGGCATCAAGATGCTTTCTCAATTTAAATACTTGCCTTTTCTTCATTAACAGCAACGTCTCGTCTGCTACCCAGATCTACTGTTCTCCTTTTACATTTTAGTTGTATAATTTGGTGAAGCCTGCAAAATCAGGGGATCTATTTACAACCTACTTTGGACAATTTTTTGTCGCGGGGGTTTCTCGCCCAGAGCGGTCCCTCTCCGGTGACCCGGCTTCCCTGTTCCCTGCCAACACCGGGGCAGGTACGGCTCGGTCTGCAGGACAGACACCACCGATCCTGTGGGATCTTTGCCTTGCCCAGCGGATCCATTCTCGAGCAATGCCAGTGACAATGCAAGAAGAAAAGGGGGACTCTGTGAGGGAATATCTGACCGAGTTTATTAGAGGCCTGGCGTGACCTCCTCACCTCAGGATATCTGCCTCCCCAGAGCCCCGAACAAAGCACGAACAGTAACTTTTATTTGGGGGAGGGACAATGGGCAGGAGGTGAGGGAGACCCAATGGGAAGGATCCAGGGAGTGGTCTGAAGGGAGAGGGGCATCCCTGGGATCCAATTCCCTGGAGGGGGTAGAGGATTCCCCGAGATCCAGCCAATCACTCGACGCCCAGCCGAGAGCTTTCTGGAAGCTAGGCTGGGCCCCGAGATGACAGGCATGCCTCCCGGGGAGGGGAGAAAGTAAGGGATACATTACAGGGGAGGAGCGAACCGGGTGGAAACTATTTGGGAAGAGGGGAAAGGGATGCATAGGTTAAACCAACTGGGTAAAACTGAACATGAAATACAGAACATAAAACATAAAACACCGCTACAATTTTTCACTAGGATTGATTGCATATAGAGGAGAGAAGGTGTGCAGGATGTCTTCAGGAAAAATAATTGATTGGGAGAGCTCAGTGTGTTTGGGAATGAACCCACCAAAATAACCATGCTGGTCTGTGCTATAGGATCTGACTGCTTTCAATCTGAGTTTGGATTCTGGCATCTAAAGCTGAAGTTCAGCTTTTAATTTTATAGTTTGAGCAAGTTTGTGTTTTTTTACATCACACCCTGACATTTCAGGAAAAGGCTTCGTAATTTTAGCAAATGGGATAAGGAATATTCCTGTTACAAATGTAGGAATTCATGGCTATCCCTCATGCTGATTGCTATTTTGCATGGAATAATCCACAATTTGTTAATTTCATAACCAGTCCTAGTATGTAAAAAATTAAAGAATCAAGCAAACAAATGGAATAATTTTAACACTACACAGTTTGCTTTTTTCCGCCAAGGCACATTTTTATTGGTATAAAACTTATGTGTTCTCTCATTTCCACACCAGATCCACAGCTGAATGTTTTAAAAATTTTGAAAGTTTTAATCTTGTTTTTCTTCTGTAACAGACCCAAAGAGTTGTGTTAGCTTCAATCTTGCTTAGATTGTCCATGCGCAGTTGTATGATTTTTAATCTGATATAACATTTATCAAAATTTGCCAGGGCAGACAAGCATTTCCATGCTCTCACCGGGACAGGAAAGAATCTAGGTGTAGAACACAGGCTGTGATGGAATGAAACTAATGCCTGTGGAAGATCAGAGCCATCTCCTGAGTAAAATGCCACCTTCTCCAACCTGAAGGCAGCAAAATGGAGAGGAAACATATCCATCTGGGGAAATTATCCTCCCCATCAATGACATCTGGCTTGGCATTTTGTGGTCTCCGTGTTATTAAATGCTTTGCTGTATCATGCTCAGGTTCATTAGTACAAATTAGGTTCTATTCATATTACAGTGGGTAATCAATTATATTCGATGTGAAATGTCTTCTCATAAATCTGAATTACACTGTTCTTGGAGCCTGAGCCGGCGTTTGGGCTGGTGCAGACCTGGGGAGAGCTGACAGCACTTGCTGCAGATGGGATTTGAGCTTTGTTCCCTCTGTGCCAGGGTTATACCAGGTGCAAAATTAACTGTGTCAGGGCAGCCTAGGGCTCCTGGGGAGTTCCACCCTGCAGAGGTTCAGGAGGAATCCAGGCTGGAATCTCTGTTATATTCCAGGTTCTACAGGGACAGGGCAGCTGATGAGGCACCCCAGGTCACCTGTGGGCACTCACGGGCTTTATTCACTGAGATTTGCACTATTCAGCTCAATGTCATCTGACAAGCAGCTGGGATCAAATACTGGCACATCAATTTCAGTTAATGTATCAAGTATTTTGTGTGTTATGTGTGGTATTTGCTGAACTGGATTGAGTCAGGTTGAATTCCTTGTGCCACGAAGTGCTGCTGAACTGGGTAGATTTTATTTACTACAATACAAGTTTCTACTATAAAACTTTTATAAATCAGCAGCCTTGTTAATACTTTGAGCAGGAAGGCTGAAAAATACTTAATGCATACTAAGAGTTGAGATGTCCTTTTATAATCTGAAGGAGGAGTGTGAGAAAAATTTATCAGAAGTATTTGTCTCCTGAATCCCACTGAATTTCTGCTTTTGCATGAAGGAGCTTGGGACATCTGTTATTTGTGGGTTTCAATGTTCTATTTAATTTTTCTTTACCTGCTCATAATTACTTTTAATTTCCTGTAGCTAATAAATGCTTCTCCAAAAAATACCACTTCTAATTAAAAATCCAGCATGAACCTGATGATCAGGATCTATAGAAATGGTGCTGCTGCTGTAAATATTTTAAAGCTTCTGTGTATTTTCTTCTCCAGGCTTTGTGCTTACATTCCATCTAGAATAAAGAGGGTAATTACCTGCAGTACAGTTCAGGAAAAATAATGCTCAGGATAATTTGGGCTCAGTATTGCACATTTTTTAAATCCACCCCAGAAAGCCTGGCTCTGATGACCACCAGTTTATGACAATGCAGATAATGGCAAGTTTCAGGTTATTTCTGCCTTGGCCTTTAGACTTAAAGTACCTGACGTCTCTGGGGTCTCTCGTTAGCATTTGAGAAACATTTCCTCTGTTCGAGCATTAGTTCTGTCTCCTGCTGATCCTGAAATTCTGAGTCAAATCTTTTTCTTTTCTGGGATTGATGACTGCAATTCTCGGTTTCCTTGCTTACCCACTTCTGTTAGAAATAGGCTCTAACTGGTATGGAGAGGTCTGACAGAAGTGATTCCCAAACTCAAGTTCATCAGCACTGTAGCTTTGAGTTCAATGCTTTATTGATCTTATCTGAATATTGATCGTATCTGAATATTGATCCTGTCTGAGTATCTTATTTCTTGCCTATCTGAATAGGCTGGGAGGAGTTAGGCAAGGAAAGTTATAAGGATTAGTTTTTCCTAATGAATGTGCACCCATGTGACATTAACTACCCGGTGTTAGGAATCTGGCACATTTGTTTATAGCACAACTCATTATTGTCTGTTCAGTTCTGGGCCCTCCTGGCCAGAGAGACATGGAGGGGCTGGAGGGTGCCCAGGGCAGGGAATGGAGCTGGGGAAGGGGTTGGAGCCCCAGGAGTGGCCTCACTGGGAGCTGGGAAAGGGGCTCAGCCTGGAGAAAAGGAGGCTCAGGGGGGACCTTGTGGTTCTGCACAACTCCCTGACAAGAGGGGACAGCCGGGGGGGTCGGGCTCTGCTCCCAGGGAACAGGGACAGGAGGAGAGGGAACGGCCTCAGGCTGGGCCTGGGGAGGCTCAGGGTGGGATCAGGAGGAATTTCTGTATGGAAAGGGTGGTCAGGTCTTGTCAGGGGCTGCCTGGGGAGTTTAGAGTACCCATCCCTGGAGGTATCCAAGGACGGGCTGGAGGTGGCCAAGAAAGGGCTGGAGGTGGCACTCAGGGCTCTGGGCTGGGGACAAGGTGGGGATGGGGCACAGCTTGGACGCCATGGGCTGGGAGGCTTTGCCATGAATGATGGAATGATTTCCTCAATGATTCTGAGATTCTACATCACACTTCTTACTTTTACCTCTCCACAGTATATTTTGAGGGACAAAAAGTAGTACAGTTTTTCTGTAGTTGAAAAATCTTCTCAAGGTTTATTTTTTTCTGTTGGGTAGAATCTACTTCATCCACTCTTTAGAAGTCTCCTGTCAATCCTGTATTTTTTTCCCAGATCTTCAAAGAAACTTTGACATTAGAAGGTAGATATCAATGTCTTTCTTGGATAATGCTTTAGCAGGAAGCACAGGTGACTTCCATGTCAGAAGGTGTTAGTAAAAATGGATGCAGAAAAACAACCTCACATACTCAATATATGTATTTCCTAAAAGCATCAGCTTCTTTTCCTAGAAGATTACAAATACAATTTCACAGCTGGTCCATCATTGAAAGTACAAGTAAAATGATATTTAAGTATTGCTGGAGTTGTGTTGTCAGTAAATCAAGGGGCTCAGATCATTGACCTTTGTTTCTGTTTTGTAGGTAAAGAAGTTCCAAATAACATTCCTTCCTTTTTTTTTTTTTTTCTCCTGTAAATAAATTCTATATGATGCTTACTTAGATCTTTTTCTTGTTTCTTTGTTTCCTCTTCAGTCAGGTTTTCTGTGTCAGATGCTATCAAGCCAAACCAGGTATGAATGCAAAAGGACAAATGTATTCGTGGAAATGATTAAGGCTGGAAAACACCAGTGATGAGATATTGACTATTTCTCCTCTAATTTGCTGAATTCAGACTAGGGCAGCAACAATCACAAGTCCTTGAAAGGAAATAAATAAAAAGTAGCAGTAAGTATGTTAGAGTAGCTTAATGTATTTATTTTATAAGAACTGTCCCTTTAATAAATAAAATAAAGCATAATAGCCCTAGAATACTGGAGATACAAGTTTAGAAACAAATCTTACCTTGAAGACTTAATCCCTTTCATTTAAAATAAATATTTCAAGGTTTCTAAGTCTCTTCTGTGAATCTTATTTACATTTTTATTAAATGAACTATATTTACATAGCTGTTTCCATAACGTTTGTTCTTATGCCTTTTTAAAAGCTGACAGTATATAGGTCACTAGAACTTTGAATTTCTGAAGTTACTTTTTAATGTGATGCTCACAGTCATGAAAAACCTCAGTAAACTGTTTTTTTGCATCATATGATGTGGAATTTTGAAAGGCAGCCTGGTCTTGCAGGCTTCATTTGGAGGGGTCAGACTGGTTTTCCTCTGGAAGGGAAATGTAGGTAGTTTTGGGGAGTAGGACAGGAAATCGTGGGATTCCAGATATTGTTGTGATTAAAGTGTTTCCTTCTGCAAAGCTCTGACCTGAGGTCCTTCTGCTGGACTGTGACAGTTTCCTCTGTTTTCAGGTAGGAAATCTCCAATCCTGGTTCCAAGATCTTTTAGACAGCACTTAAATGGAATTAATCCTTTTTCTTGTATGTGCAACAAAACAGAGCTTTGGTTATCACTTAAGAAATGGAGGAGGGGAAGAAAAGAGGAGTGCTTATGCTCCATTAAATATTTTCATTATGCATCAGATGTTAAGAAATTTCTAGTAGGCCTGAAGCATCTCTGGCATGACTGTTTGGAAAATAAACACAAAACTCTGTGGTTCATGGCAAGCAGTGTGGCTTGTTTTCATACTTAGAACTATATTTTGAATTGTATATGAGATGCAACATAAATTTATCAGGTCTTTGGCACTGACTGATGCTCACAGAACAACTGAGATTTGGGAAACATTATTTCTATTATCAGTTAAAAGTGTTTCCTCTTAATTGAATGGTTATGAGCGGGCAATGGCAGGATTGGACAATATGGATGTGGACCCCATGATTTTTCTCCTTCTTAGCCTTTTGTGCTTGTTCAGAGGAGTCTTGGTGGGGTTTGGGGTGGATTTTCCAGTGAGCTGGCTCCCTGTCCAGTCTGGGTATATAAATTAGATTTCCTGTGTAAACTGAAATGCAGAGGAGCTGTGGGTGCCGGAGGGAGAGGCTGTGTCTGAGACCCAGCACAGAGTCTGTGCAGAGCTGAGCCATCTCCTCCCTTTCACTTGGCTAATTGGAATGTTCCAGCCATCCAAGAGGATTGTGTTTGGCTTTCACTCTTACCTTATGTGCCTGTCAGAGCCGAGCCTCTCCAAGTGCCTGGTGTGTATTTATCAGGCTGTCAGAGATCCTGGTGAAAAGCTGCAAGGTAAATACACACCAATCCACACACTTCAATTGCTACCTTAATTCTGCAGCAGTCAGCTCTCACTCAAGGGTTTGCTCATCACAGCTTCCTTCAGCTGTGCTGTTCAAATACTGCAGGATCAACCCAAATATCACATTCATGTGTTTGATGTCATGGAATTGAGGCTTCAGTGAAGCAATTGGACTGAAGTGAGCACTTGGAGTTGAGTCACTGCCTTTCCATGCAGATGTGCCAGGGGAAGGGAGATCCTAGGAGAAGACATGGAAGTGTATGAGCATGCTGGGGGGCACCTGGGAAAGGCTGGATGTTGCCGCAGAGTGGACTTGGGGAGGGTGGAAAGAGAGTAAATTCTGTTATTAGAATTTTCCTCATGCCGTAGATAAAACCAGTTAGATCTTTCTCATCAGTGGTTATTATTTTTCAGGTGTTGCTAAAATCAGTGCCCTTTTTGGTCCCACTTTCCAAAGGGAATTGTACCATGAGCCTCCTGCTGTCAGACCCTGGCATGGCAGTGAGGGATTGACCCAACAGTGTTTCATCCCAAGGTTCTGAAGCGTTGGGAGTCAATCCTCCCTCAGCCCTACCCAGTAAATTAAGGTAGCAGGAAGACAGATGTTATTGATGTTCAAATACTTTGTCTCCTTGAAGCACTCAACACATGTAAATTGTATAAAGAACAATGCTGGATTCTTGCTACTGTCATGAATCCCTGAGCCTGCGTAACAAATGTTGTTGTCACATTATATGGGCTAAATTACTAATGATGGAAGTGTGTTCTTATTCATGCAAGCAGCTGCTGAAGAATGTGTTGTCCTAAAATATACCTTCCTGTCTGTGGGGCTGACAGCCATGAAATGATGGAATCAAGATCCTGTCCTTCAGTGTTGCTTACAGTGAAAACTGTCACAGTTTTTAGAGATATCTGTCACAGAAGGAGCCCCAGTTCTGATACAGTGTGGACAACACACCCTTGAAATTCTTTGTGCTGTGGACAGTGTTAAGTGCAGCATCCAGATGCAATTTTACCTTTCTTTTCATTTCCCCTTGCCTTGATGATTTATTTTAACCCCTTGTCCATTAGAGGGAAATTCAAAAATGAACAAGAAAAAAGGAATCAGGAAGCCCAGATGTTACAGTGATTTATTTACTGTCTTGCCTCTGGAACAAGACCAAAGGTTAGAAAGATTTCTTTTTAATTTAATTTTATTTTATTTTCCTATTACATAAAATTAAAGTGTGAAAACTTTTGCGCACCTCTGTGAAGCTTGTCATCATGTGCACTCTGACCTTGCAATTTTCTCTGTCTCATTTGCATGAATAGGCTCTGGTGACACAAATTTCTTCCTTGACAACTGAACCTCAGGGGAAGGATGTGAAGAGTGAATGTGGCTTGACTGCAAGACTAAACTCCAGAAATAAAATGCCACCTCGTGCTGAACTGCTGTCCTTATCCATGAAGCCCCTGATTTCACCTGCACAACACATTTGTTTAAGAATTGATCTAGCAAAATATCTCCTGACTCCTTCTTGTGCTGATGCACTGCTTTGTCAAATCCAGTCAAGCTGAGGCTTGTAGTGCTATTTAGAAACCATGGTTTGGGGGAAATATTGACATTGTGCTGAGAGCTGCTAACGCAACTGATGAGGTGGGCTCTGCCCTGGTGAGTCCTCCAGCCAGAGCTGACGTAGGTTTAATGAGCAAGTACCTAATTAGGGTAGCACAGGTTATTTTAGATGTGTTCAGTGTGTTACAAACATAGAACTCAGTGATGAGAGGAAAAGAAAAGGGTTCAATAATTTTATCATGGTTTATTGCAAGTATGCTAAATTAGCAGTTAGGAACAGCCACTGGTGGTCACCAGTAAACACAAGCTGATTCCTCATTTAGGATAAAGCTTTTTCCAGGTGCAAATTGCCATCTCGGGGTGGATAGCAAGTTTTTTTATAGCAAGTAAAAAAATGACAAAGAGATGTATTTTGTTTCATGGTAAATATTTAACAGCTCGGAGTAGAAGAGCAAAGCAGGGATTTTGAAAGCAGCTTTTGCTGTGCTATGAAGGTCCCTTTGCGAGACGCGGAGCTCTCTGGTGGTGGGGAGGAAGCAAGAGGGGGGCTGGAATACTGGAATCCTGTGAAAATGCAGAGCACCAGGGCACTGAGGGCTCCCCTGGGAGTAGCACGTGGAAATGTGGCCCCTGTGCCTGTTCATTTCAAGGAACATCAGCTCTGTGCCTCAGCTGAGTTAACCTGTTGTAAAGGGTGACAGAAAGATACTCAGCCAACATGGCAAACAACATTTCACCCAACATAACCAGAAGAAGAATTCAAAGTACTGAGCTCAGCTTTGGCTTTGCGCAGCTTGCTGAAAATGATCAAATTGAAACCTTCATCTGCTTGCTTTCAACTTGGCCCTGCATCTATAACTAATAAATAACTTGCAATCACTTAATATGTAATTGATTATTAAATCAGTTTCTGGCTATTTAGATAGTTTGTAAGTCAGAGCCACGAAGCTGCATTTGTTCAGTGTCAGAGAGGCTAGAAATTGGATTACTCAATTAATTGGATTACTTAACAAATATCGATTAGCATTTTTTAGCAATTAACATTATAGACATGTAACAGAGCACTATCTTTTAAACTTTTAATTAACTGTTTAAACAATGCTTGGAAATTTAAAGTTGTTGAGATTATAATTACATTATTGCCTATGCAGTTTGAAGTTAATTATACTGCATTTCTATAGACTTGATAAACTGCAAAATGTATCCCCTTAACAATCAATTGGTATTAAATTACTTTCAATTACTTTTTATTAAAACCAAATTAGAGCCTCACTTGCGGCACAGTAAAAGCAGTACAAATTCTCAGGACTCAGCCGTGATTTCTGCCACACCTGCTGGTTTCCACACGTCCAGCTGGTCAGGTGGTGGCCACACTTTTAAAATAAAAACAAACCCGGCAGATACAAAGCAATTCAGATCTCTGATCTTCAAAACATCCAATGTCTGATGCTTCTTCCATAGAAATTTGTACAAGTATTGTTGATATGTGTTCATGGGAGGAAGTCTGAGTCTGGGGTGCTTCTGTGTCAAGTTTTATAGCTCCATTAATTGCCACAGCTGTCTGCCCTGTAATTGTGGACATTTCTCTGATCCCCACGGGAATTTTTGTGGTGTGCGGTGGTACAGTATGGTGCTTGATGGGAATATCCACTTGTTTACCCAACAGGAGTCAAAATTAATCTTGTAGGCTCAGGGCTTTAAAGCAGCTTTCTTTCAGCTAGTGATTCACAGATTAGTTAGGGTTTAGATACTTAAAAGCTCTAATATTTGATAATAAAATACATTTAATCTGGTATCAGAAAATATAATACACTGCTTCCTGTGGCATCATTCAGCAATTTATGACCCTCTTTGTTTATTATGTTGTTTTTATATTTTTTATTTCTGCTTTCCATCTCAGCCTTTTTTATTCTATTTCCTCTTCAGTGTTAGATGTGCTTCATAGGCTGTTGAGTTTTATAAAGCTGGGTGCTGGGTTTAAGTAGACTTGTAGTAGCAGCACAATAATAACCCCCCTAAGGATGTTACAAAGGATGTTAGTTTACAGATGTAAACTAATCCGACAAATCAAGTGATGATTAAAACCCTTGGATGCATCCTGGAGACCATGGGATAACATGAGGAAAGGCGCTACTTTCCCACAGCATTCAAACCATGGCTTCCTCATTTTTTTCCCCCAAAACTTACATGTTTGCTTGGGGAATAAAAAGGTTTTGTTTAATTCAAATACCAACAGAAGGAGTCATGACTCCTAAAAATTCAGGATTTTAATACAAAACAAGTGTGGACTTAAGCAAGGATATTTTCTGTCGGAGGCAGTAGTAACAGTGCCTGTTACTGTCTGTGCAGCCTTTCCATGTGCTAGTCAGGATTAGTGAGAGCAGCAGCTGGAATGGGAAAAGGGGCAAGGACAGCTGGGGGCTCCTTAAGCCACCATCCAAGCTGCCTTTGGTGGGTGATGCTTTGTGTGGCCACGGGGTCTGAGCCAAGCCTGGCCTGTCAGAGGACACTGGCAGGGGGAGGCAGCCAGCTGAGAAGGTGGCTGCTGGAATTCGGGAGCTGAGGGATGTTGAGTTGTTTGATTGTTCTGATGCCTTAAGTTTTTAGCTTTTATAGTTTCACATCCGGTACTGCATTAGTGTATAACCCTGAATTCCAAGTAGAGTGTTAGTTAACTCTCTTCACATTTTGGTCAGACAAAACAATCCCTCTAGGCCTGAGAACCAAGGTCACCATCACAGCCTCAGGCCCTGAAACGTATAAGCAAAACTGAATCGGGGGAAACAAACTGGGGAATATGACTCCATCACCTGAAGTAATTGGAGGATTAACCCCAGATATGTAAATGGATCAAACTTACATCTGTCTGAAAAATTCCGTGACCATCATCTGTCTTGGGTGTAGCCCCTCTTGGAGGCTGCCCAAGGTGTATCTATTAAAGACCTGTAATTAATACTTACTTTATTCTTTTAACTCTGTCTAGCCTCTGTTCTAGGTAGCCACTCCGAAGCATCAGTTCCCACCTGTTTGTAAAAGCCTTGTGAGAAACTGCAGCAGGCCTGGCATGAGAAGAACCAGCTCCTGGTTTTTCAGATTTTAGGAGTGGCTCAGAACAAAGGACAAGAATAACCAAAGCCAGACTCCCCAGGCTCTGCTTCATTTTCTGAATGATGTTTCTTCTATGTGATGTTTACCAAAGTTCTGAGCAACCACTGATTTCATGAAAATTTACACTGAATGTGTTTTTAGAGCTAGTCACATATCACAGATGGAAAGAAGTGCATGATGAGGACTTACTTTGAGGACAGAGGAATTGGGCAGGTACCTGTCTGGGTTGGAAATCAACGGGGTTTAATTCCAGCCTCCTTTAAGCACTCCCTTACACCCCTAAACAGGTCCTCCCTCCTTTGGCTCTAAAGTTCCTTTGAAAAAATAAGCATAGCCAGATAATTTAAATCCCAAACCATCAGGGTGTGACTCTTCTGCCTCTCCATGGCCTGGTCCAGAGAGAGAACAAGCCCTGCAAAGGGTGGGAATTTTGTCTGGACAGCTGGTGGAACTAGGGCAGTTCCTTTGCTGCCTATTGGATTGCTCCACTTGTATTGCAAAGCCAGATCTTTGGTTAATACCTGGAGGAAATAGATTTTTTTTTTCCTTTGCATTGCTTTGAAAGAGTAGAAAACTAACTATTTCCCTGTTTGTTGATGCTGAAGTACATATATCCAGAGATATCCTGAATGTTTCAAGATTTCACTGCCTTCAGCACTGACCAAAAGGAAAATTCCTGTTTTCATGCAGTTTATAGTCCAAGGAACTTTTGTTACAGTTCTCCTTCTGTATTTGACTCACTGGCTAACAGAGCAATGGGAAAATAATAATCTTTCTTTTACCTGAGTTTTGTGGCAATTGCCTCCTTCACAAGGATGTGAAATTTTATTTGCTTCTATTTTTTTGTTGTTGTTTGTTTTTGTCACAGGCATCATGATGTGAATTGTTTTATTGCAGCATTTCAAGGCTGGTGGTATTTGTATTGGAAGGAATCAAACTGCATGTGGCTGAGGTCATGCATATTTAAAAATTAAAATCTGGTGACTCTGCAAAGATAACTTTGGTCTACAAGTTGTCTTCAAGAAGTATTAATAATGACAATGCTACATTGTGTGAGAGAGTAAACTAAAATGTCCCCATGGATACATTTCTCTTCAGTCATTAAGGAGAAAATGACTGTTCTCTTTATTTAGAATAATGAGGGCTGATACTGGTTGTCGTTAGAGTATTCTACAATCAAATGTTAATAAGAAGCAGCTTGAGAATACCGCACTAATGCAAGGCTTTTTTTAATCAAATTTTTGGAATTGATTGCCTCTGGCAAAAGAAGCAAAATCTTTAATATGATATAATGATTTTTATGCTATCTCTGGGGAGAAACGTTAGCTCTGTTGACTTCTTAGCCTCTTTTTGCATGGAAACCACATCATATATTTTGTCCCAACCATTAGAAGATTGTGTTTTGAACAGATAGTTATATGAATAGTTTGATAAACACAGTCTATGGTATTTTTCAAGCTGAAACTTTTGAGTAACTGCATGCTACTTTCTAAAATGTGACTGTAATGATTGGTACTAGTCTTAAATGTAAGATCCAGTGAAAGAAATATTATTTTCAGGTATCACTGAACTATCCATACTGATTCTGTGTTTTCATGCAGTGGTATCTGACCCATACCAAGTTATTTTCTTCTAATTAGAATATAAACCACAAATACCACCTAGAAGCAAATATGTAGAAAAATAGCTTTAGGAAGGAGATGCCCTCCAAGTTTCTCCTTTTACCTTCAACTCCAAACTCCCAGACTTCTCAGCAGTTTATTTCTCTCCAGACAGAATATGCTTCATAATTTTGATCTCACCTTAGTGTGTGTATGGGTGCAAAGATTCCTCTCCTGCAACGTTTGTGCTTGCGAGGAAATATGGGTGTGAAATGAATTTTGTCTTTTGCACCAGGAGGAGCACAAAGCAGAGTGGGGAGGAAGATAAAACTCATTTCAATATGTAGAGAGAGAGCATTTCTTATTTCTGCTGATGGCTGCCACATCTTTTCAGTGGGAACAGCTGGTATCTAAATGGCTTCCTCAGCTAAAACAATGTCTATCTCACTTTAAAATTTCAGCAGGAAGCTGCTGTTTCATCATTTAGTCATGTCACATATTTATAGTGTTGTCTTTGTATGGAGTGTTTGAGACACAAAAATGAAAGAAAATTGATGCTGTGTACATCTTGGCGCCAGTGAACATAAAGTTATGGTTTGCCATAAAAACCTGTAATCTGCTGCAAGGAGGAGGAACCCAACTCTGAGCACTGTGGTGAAACTTTTAGAAATAGAACAATTAAAAAGTGTAACAGGAAAGATGGGCCCTGCTCAGCAGCGTGTTCCTGACCATCTCTAAGTGTAAACACATCAGCAATCCTGCTGCAATCCTGGAATCTCCTTCCTAGTTAAGCACCCGTTTGAGTACCTGCAGCCCGCCATAGCCAAGGAGAGGATGTGTGCTTCTCATAAATCCTCATTTAGCTGGCATATTGTGTCTTCTTGCAAATTTCAATATGAAAGTAAAAATAGAAATGGAAACAAATTGAGTTCCAGGAAAAGGATTAAAAAAATGTATACAGGATGAAGGATAAATCAAAAAAAGTGTCAGTGTTTACTGACCATATGAATTCAACTGCATTTCTTTAGTTTTCCTTCTTCCTTGTTATAGTGTTTATGAAAGAGAAGTCAGTAATGTTGTTTAATAAGAGCCAGTTCTGTGCTTTTGAAATGGAAAACAATGAAATAAGTCTGATCATTCAAGCTGTGAAAAACTAGTTTACAAAAATGGTATTTAGTTTTCTCCATCAAAGCTTCGTGTTCTTCTCACCATCACATTGGTTATACATATCCCATACATTGTTTGGGAACACCAAATTCAAAAAACTTTTAATGTAAATGAATATTTAGAGACAGGGCAGGAGAAATACAGATCTCCTTCATCCCTTGTCGTCAGTGAGACTGCTCTGCACAGAGCAGTCATTGCACCCAGAGGTGGCTCTATTCGGTGATTGTGCACGCAAAAAGAAGAATTACCACAAGACTCCTGGGAAGGGACAGATCAGCCAGGCTGGGACTTCATTTCTTCTGCCTTAATGGAAGTAGCAGCACTAGAGGAATGACCTGTGAATCCACACACAAACCAAACCAAACCAAACAACCCTCTTAACGCTTGTGCGGAGGACAGGAATTAAGTTAAGGCCTGTTTCCCACTCTGACACAAATATTGAGGCTTCCTCACAAGACAGGCAGGTGCTGTTTGCTGCAGATGGAAAATTTCCTGTCAGAGATCCTTCCTGGCTCAGGACTACTGTGCTGTGCAATCCCTGCTTTTGTTATTGGATCAGTTGTAGCAAGAGGTGGAGAGCCCAGCCCTTGTGCTGTAGCTGTGGGTGCAATTTCCATCAGCTGGGAAAGGTCACAGCAAATCTGGTTGCAATTCCTCCTGCCTACAGGTGGACTGAGCTCATGAACCCCATTTTCCCTTTCCCAGCTGATCCTGACCTTTCTATGGTGTCATTTCTTCTGTCTAGAATTGCTTAAAAGAGCAGTTATATTTCATGGTCCAAGAGACTTAAATGTCCTGGGTATCCTGGGAAAGACTCCTCAGAAGCAATCTTAAGTTTTGGGTCCTGTTTAATTTTATTGTTTTTCTTCTAAATCAAAGTCCTTGTAGGAAAAAGGCATAAATGCCAGGAGTTAATAAGTGTGGGTCAGGCCTACTCCCTAATTTTCCTCCTTTCCTAAATGGGAGCTACTTTTACAAGATAAAAGCTACAGCGCCTTCCTGGGCGAGCAGTGGGAAAACAAAACCTTCCTTGTTCTCCAATCTTCCCTGGTCCTCCACCACTGGAGCTTCACGGCTGTGTTTATAAAGGGAAAGGAGTGTTGGCTGAGCATCTGATGAGCAGGAGGCAGCTCCTTAAAGCTGCTTTAGATTCTTGTTACTTTTTAATAGCCCTGGTGTGGGTTGAGGATGTGGCTTTAGCCACAAGCCAGGGATTCTGTGCCTGCGAGGAGTTAACTTACTGTAATTACTGCATATTTGTGGTTTAATTGTGTGGAGGCACGGCCCTGGCTGGAGAGTAGGAGAGGAGGACAGGAGCTTGTTTTAATTTTTGAGGTCTTTTATGAGCTTGCCAGGCTGGGGCAGCTCGAGGGAGAGTGAACCCGGGAATGCCGCTCGCGGAGTGAT
Organism: Oxylabes madagascariensis; assembly: GCA_013400675.1. Classification (NCBI taxonomy): domain Eukaryota; kingdom Metazoa; phylum Chordata; class Aves; order Passeriformes; family Timaliidae; genus Oxylabes; species Oxylabes madagascariensis. The sequence goes on from VYZR01058577.1 coordinate 45,897, forward strand.
GGAGGCCTTCCTCCGGCATCAGCTGCCATTCCAGAGGCCTTGCTGGCATCTCCCTGTGCACAGGCAGCTCTGCTGTCCCACAGGGCAGTCAGCACGGAGAAATGGCCTCTGGAGCTTCAGGCAGGGGAGCACGGCAGCACCAGCACAGGGCCCGTGGGCCACGGGGGCATCTCACAGCCCCCGGAGGGAGCGCTGGGGGAAACGGGAACCACCAGGCACTTCTCTTCAGGGGAATAATTCCCTCAGAAAATTATTCTGAGCACAAGAAAAGGATGGTTGTTATCAATTCCAGACATCTGCCAGTAACACTGTAAAATCCAGCAACATGAACTAATTGTGCTCAGCCACCAAAGGAGAGGCCCTGCTCTGGCTGGGAGGAGGTGGGGATGGTGTGGAGGAGGTTACTGTGCAGGAAGACAAATCCAGACCTGCAGCACTTAGCTGGATGCATGCACATATTATGGTAATTATTTCTGTATATAAAGTTCAACTTCATAAATCTTTTTCCTCCTGCGTTTTCACTTCCCTGCTCAGTGAACTGTACAGAAACATTCTGCTTGGCCATTTTCACGAATCATTTGATTAAATGTATTTCAGTCTGATATCTACTCAGTGGCTAATGTGCAGAGAGAATAGCAACTTGCTAATTTAATAACCAGCATTTCAAATTTCTGACTTAAAGTAAAAATCCTATATCTATTTGTGGAGCCAAGTGAAAGGTAGGGAAACTAAAAAAAAAAGCCTAGTGAGATTCCTACTTAAATATTGGTGTGTAGATTATTTGAATCTTGGAGATGCTGAATGGAAAGGGTATATTAATTATGGGATCTTAAGTATGAGTGTGAGGCTGTATTTTAAAAGCTTATTTTCGTTCTGCCTACGTCTGCCGGGAGGTTTTTAAACATGTCAAAATTCTGGCAGTGTCTGCAGCTAAGCATAGTGGTCTAGCTTTGAGAGAACCTACAAAATTTCACTGCTGCACCTTCCAGGAATAATTGGACACAATTAACACCCCAGTGTCTTCCCTCTGTAAGGTCCCAGAGGAACTGAGAAGCCATTCCATCCTCTTTTTCCTTTGTCATCCCCCAGGAACCACCAACATGTGGGATATATAAACCAAGCTGCTGGCATTGCTGAGGAGATGGAGAATTATCCCCATTTCCTGATATTTGCATTTGTTTGGGATATTGAGCAAATACATGCAGATTTATCTCCCTGGATGAAAAAAGGACTCCTGGCCTCAGCCTGCTGTTGTCTCCCTATCTGCAGCATCTCAGAATTGCTAAGTTAAGCACTATGTTCACTTTTATCATAACCTGTCCTTATCAATTTGAATCTTATCTTCTCCCTCCTGATTTGCCTGCTTGTCAAAATGTGCTTCATCTTCTTTTAGGAAAATTAGTTTTCGACTGTAAACTTTTTAGGGAGCGATATCATTTGTTAGGGTATGACTTTGTGTCCAGTGAATGGTGATTGCAGAAGTGATAAGGAGATAATAAATTTTTGCTATCCCAGCACACCATGCCAAGGGAATTACTGTTGTGCCTGGGGCCTTGGGAGCAATTTGAGCTCCAGGGTGGGAGGTCCAGGCTGGGAATGATCTGGGAATAGGTGGGTGTAGCTGGCAGTGTGTCAGATTCCAGTTAACCAAAATAAAGCTTCTTCTTTGAGTCTTCTGTGTTTAATCTGTGCCTTTGTTTTGTTGTGTGTGTGTGGGAGCAGCACAGAGCTCTTCGCTTCATCAAATATAATACATAGTCAGAAGGATGAAATAGCTCAGCACTGAGGGTTTGGGGCAGGGGGAAAATACAGCCTTTTACTTGGTTGTGTTTTTCAAGCTTGCTGGTGGCCACTTCTATGTGCCTAAATCACTTTTTGCTCTGCCTAAAATCACCAAGAATAGCAGCTCAGAATGTTGTAAGAGTGACTATATTTTTCTTCAGTAAGAAATAACAATAAATCAAATATTGCAACAAAAAAAATTAATTAAAACACTATCATTAAGTAGCACCACATAAGATTGTTGTTCATATTCAGCTGCGCTTGTTGTTAGTGCTGTAGTTATACTTACCAGGCTAGAAATAATTTTAAAATCTTTTCCATTAATAATTGATATACTTGGGATCACATGGTGCATGAAAGCATTTTGAACCACAGTGTTCATTTAGGCATTTGGCTTAAGGAAGGAGCACTGCCCTGCTTGACTCTTGTAACTGAGTCCTGAGCTATTTAATGCTGTAAATATTTGAAGTACACTCAGCACTAGCTGAAAATCTGTGTTTCGGTCAAAGAGTTGTTTTTGTTTCTCGATTGACTTTTCTGCTGAACTTAAGCAGAGGGAAAGGATTTTGATGAGATGGAGATTACCTGTTGGGACTGCATGTCTCTAATTTTACTGTTGTAGTATAATTTATGTTTGATTGCTTTACATTTGTTGTTGCTGCTCCATTTTGCTGGAGCAGTTGACCACTCTTCATGGTCTTTTCTACACGAAGAAAGGCCATAGTGCTGTCTCTGATCAAACCTCATTTTCTTTCCTGTGCTGTGCCTAAAGTTTCATGAGCTGCTGTACTCTGGTATTTCAAAACGTGCTGCCAGAAATTACCTGCACAGAGTAAATTCTGTGTGACATCCCAAGGAATTCCATGGAGCCAGGGATGCTGAAGGACACGATCTGGTTGTAAGCTTCAGTAATACTCTATTACCACCTCTGCTATAAACCCAAACTGTTTTGCTTTTGTGGTAACACTGAACTGTCATTCCCAAAATGACATTGATTCCTGCCAGACAGTGGAATCCCAGAACAAGGACAAATTCAGCACTGTGTGCACAAATGACACTGTGCATTGTGGTGGATGTGAGGTCAGCTCCTGCCACATCATAATAACCAACAAAATCAATTCCAGCCCCTTCTCAAGGTGAGCTCTGCTGCCTTAGTGCTGCAGCACACAAGCACCAGCAAATTCTGGTCAGCAAAACCCGATCAGCAAAAAGAATGTGCAAAGTGGAACTGTTATCAGGGCAAATTGCTGCCTGAGGAAAGATTTCCTGCTGGATATCAACTTTTGAGAACAACTTAGCCCAGGTGATGGCCACAGAAAATAAACAAAATCCTCAAACTGCAATGATGGAAGCTGAAAGGGTCCAAGGAGATGGAGCTCAGGAAATTTCAGAACTTTATTTCAGCTCTAACAGTGGAATAGCACAGTGGTTTACACCTGTTATTAACTCTGTAGTAGGCCAGGGTAACAGTCAGTTATTAAATCTCCATTTCAAATCAGAGTAATTCCCTACATTGTCTTCCTGCCTCCCTCAGTTTTTGGGGGGAGGAGGTAATGCAGTGTCAGAAATTCAGGATGACATATAAATGGACTTTATCCTTTTGTTTTTCTTTCTCTTTTTTTTAACCAAGAATTGTTATTTTGGTGTTGACCGTCTCCTCAAGGAGTTGCATTTACCCACATGAATACACCCTCTCTAAACAAATGACTTTTTTAATTATTTTGTTTCTTTAATAGACATATAAGGGAGAGAAGGCAGATGCAGAGAGAAAAATTCTTGCTGATCTTTAGGCCTGTACTCCTCTGATCACTTGAGCTTCCTGAATATTATTATTAAGTTTCATTTGTTATAGTTCAGCCCTGAATGAACTCTGCTATTAGTGCTCTGAGAGGTATCCTACAGATAGGGGAATCCAAGGAAAGCTCTTGTGGAAGGGATATCATTCTAGGTCTGAAATATTTGCTTTATTTTTCACTTGCTACTTAAAGGAGGGGAGTTTAAATGTATAATACTTGATTATTCAGTGATAAGGAGAAAGTGCATCTGATTCCTACAAATGCTTTAGGGAAACAACCACGTCCTTATCTGATGTTCCCTCTGAAGTCACAAACTGGGGATGGGGATTCCTTTATGTGCAGATTGTGGTTTAGTTGTTACCTGTGTGGTTTTGCTCCTATGAATGTGATTGTTCAGCGATACCCTTAGCATGAGGAGCTTCTGCTGTTCCTAAAAGAATTATCACAGAATGCCCTGAGTTGGAAGGCACCCACAAAGATCACAGAATCCAACTCCTGAGCCTGCATGGGATGTTCCCAAGAATCCCACCCTGTGCCTGAGAGCATTGTCCAAGAGAAAATTGCCTTTATTGCTGAAGGGATGGGAAAAATAGACTCTTAATTGATATGTGATAATAATAGTTGTTCTATTGCTGTCTATAAACATTTTTAAAAAATCTTAGAGCTGTTTCTGTCAGCAGGTAATTAGTAACAATTGTGGAGAACAAACAGTTCATTAAAACCATCTTTCTGCTGTAGCAAATACTGAAAATGTTCATACACTCCCTGCATTTCAACTTAACTTGTAAATTATGCCAATAATAAACCAGTAACTGTGGTATGGCCATGATAATGCAGGTGCAATTTTTTGCTTTAATTGCAGTTTCATCAAGATATATGAAAATTGCTAAGGAAATTTTGGGAGACAGTAGATGACAGTGATTTTAATAGAATATTTCCCATGCTTTTGTAATTCGTAATGACAGTTTTCCCTTTGTCACTGAGTGAAAACTCTCATGCACATTCAGTACCTATGATAATACACCTGCAATGTGCAACCTCAATTTTGTTGTGGAAAGGGAAGCCCTGGCAGAGTGCAGCTCATCCTTGCTGCAGATCCCTGCTCCTTGCAGGAGCAATGCAGCTGGGTTGGAAGCCTGTGGTGGAGCAGAATGAGCAGGGGATTTTTTGGCACTGGGATGTAGTTGAAACTTCTTTTCAGCCTGACATTTATGAAAGGTTAACAGATATAAGACCTGAAAAGAGCCAGCAGCATCAGGGGCCCAGCTTAATAGCTTATCTGCTCTGCTTTTTATTTTCCAGGGAGATTTCCTTCAAAAAGGAGCAAGAAATGTTGCAATACTTTTCACATTTAGGCCAAGGGTTTGAAAAGTTTAGACTTCCTTGGCTTCTGAAAACAGACTATTCTGAAAACACGGTAACTCGTCCAATGAACATTACTGGGAACACTGCTTTCTAGCATGCTGCTTTGTTCCAAATTTTTTTGTAAATAAGCACACAAATGAATTTTTTTTCTTCCACTTTTGCTTCTCAGTCTTTTCAAAGCCCATTTTGAAAGTAAATTAAAAAGAAAAATCTACCTAAATATCACTTATTCCTTGACATAAGTGAATGCAGGATCAATAATTTAGTATTCCTTGATGTTTCTAAACATAACTGCTGACACAACCTAAACAATGGATCCTCAAAGTCTTGTTTACACTGCTCAAATTCCAGATATAATTTTGGAAAGTGTGGGGATGATTTAAAGGGCCAACTAGAAATGCACAATTCAATTTCTAAGTATATAAAATAAGATCTAGCTATACCATTGCTCCTAGTTTACCTAGGAATTTTATTGCTTGTGTGTTCCATGTTTGAGACAGAAAACCAGGGGCCTTTGGAGGCTGTTTACAAAGCACTTTCAGCAGAACAGAGATTTCTGAATCAGCTTGAGATTGGCCAACTTGGCCATTGATCACAGTCTAACTGACCCAGCATGGAGGTGAGCTGAGTTTAATTTGCTCAGGGCTTTTTGCAGCTGTCCTGGATGTGCAGCACAGTTTCTCTTTCAGGTTTCCAAGGCCAGATTACAAATCCTGAGCGGCCCTTTCCCTTGTGTATCCTTTCAGTTGCTTCCTGGAGGAGTGTGCTTTTTGCCAAGAACATTGTCTAGGTGTAAAAGCTTTGCTGCTGTTCATTCCCAGCCCTTCCCAAGTGTTGACAGAGTGAGACACAAGTGCCTAAGTCCCATTCAGAGCCACAAAATGAGCATCCTCTTGATTATGTGGTCTGGAAAACGTTCTCAGATTCTGCTTGCTGGCTTGGTCCCATAGAAGGTGGTGAGGAGAGATTTTTCTCCATTCCTGTGTGATGCCTTCAGTATCTAAAAAAACCCCCCCAAAATCCCTGAATAGCCTTGAAGTCATTGGAGAGCAGAGTTTAGGATGCATTTTCTTCCTTAAGATTTACTGTTGCTGTATTTACTGTGTCTGCAGAAACATGATGAAGTGCAGCTCTCATTTTTGGCTGTCTGTCTCCTGTTGCTCGTGCAGCAGCCTGGCCATGCCAGAAGCTGTGGATTCACCGAAGGATTGATTCACTGCAGCATTGGGTGATGTAGTGCTTAGTGCTGGGCTGTTCCCTCTTGAGGATGTAGCTCTTAATGTGCTGTGGCAGGAACATTGATTTGGGACACAGAACACACAGAATTATGACAAGTTGCAGGTATAATTAAAAGAAGTTTATGTGGCGTATCCAGTTCTTGAAGGCTCTTCTGGGTGACGGTGATTTGTAGTTTTGGTAGCTTTTCTTTCCAAATAACGTGAAGTTTGTTGGGTTTTTATGTGCAGGACTTGTGTCATCATTATCCTGACGTGTAAAATTCCCAGAGGGGTTTCCTTCTCAGAGTGCAGTTGGTGGCACAGAACAAACTGATGGCATTGAACAATCAGTTCTAAAACACTGTAGAGGGAAAATCAGCTTCTGCCTATTAGGGAGAGCATTTAATTATTCCAGTAGCCCTCTACCTCTACTACCTATTTTCTTTTCTTCAAGCAAGAGCATTTATAGAAGCAGATGTGACTGTTCCTGAAATTTTAAGCTGTTTGGTATCCAAAGTGTGTTTCTGCACTTTTCCATTCAGTGATCCATCCATTGCACTTTCCATGGCCCCAGAACTGCTGGGAGAACTGCAGCTGCTACAGGAGTATTTTGGGTGCCAAGTGACCACCTTGCCCACGTGCCCCTTTCCCTGCACCTGCACAGGACAAAGAGAGCAGTTCAGACAGCCAGGGTTTAACCATGGTGCCAGCAGGCTTTTCCTGCCTCCAAAATATCCCTGCCTGAGGAAAAAGAGCCATTCCTCCAAAATATTCCTGTCTGGGGAAAACGAGCCACTCCTCCAAAATATCCCTTCCTGAGGAAAAGAACCACTCCTGCACTGTCTTAAGCATTTTCATCTCTTTAGCTGGAGCAACGGCACTGTCAGTGAACAATTTGGTTAAATGGATGTCATTATCATGGAGATCATGTGGTTTGACTGCTGGTAAATGAATGGGATGGCAGGGAATACTGTAAAACTCAGCTCTGCCAGACTTAGACAGTGCTATGAGAGGGGCTGAATCAAAATACATTAAGAAAAAAGGTAATAAAGATCATGAAACATCTTAACACGGTAAAATCCAAGGGCTCCACACCATGAGCTGTTAGCTCAGTACAGGGCTGTGAGCAGCTGTCCCCAAATTTAAGGAAATTACAAAATTGCCACAGTTCCAGCTGCATTCTAAGTGCTTGGGAAACACTGCAATCCCAGGAAATCAGGTTCCATATGCTGACTGAAATGGAGAGTTATCATCACCTGGCATTTCACATGGATTAACCCTTCAGCATTCCTGACAGTCCCACTTGAAGACTGCTGCGCTAATGTCCTCTAATGTCCCAGACATCCTCAGGAATGCCCTGTGTACATCACTCTGCTGAGAGCTGCTGCTCTGAGATTCAATGTGACATTTGTAATGTATTCTGAGCTTCTGTTCCTGAAAGAAGCTTTTCATTTTGGAAATAAAGGGAGAACATTTTGGGAAATGCTTCTTTGCAGAACAACTGCATGCTCCTGGCAAAATGGAAAGGGATTGATGCAGAAACAAGTCTGACATACCAAGTGCAAAGAGATTTTGAGTTTGTTGAGGCTGAGACTTATTGCCCTTAATCAGCATGTGCTTTTTAACCCACAAAAATAAGTTTTCTGTGACTGTATTTGAATATGTGGATGTGAAATATGAATGCTTATTTTCTGACAAATGCTGAGAAGGCCATATGGAGCTCCAAAAAGCAGTTTCTAAGACAGGAAGCTGAAGCAGGAATGCACAGAATCACCTTGAGATTTGTTACCACCTGTAAGAAAATACATCTTCACCTTTCAGGGGTACTTAAACCTACACTGGAAACCATTTTGCTTTACTCTTCAAAATGTAAGATCATAAAATAACATTAAGCAAGAGCTAATTTTGAAGGAGAAACGTTCCTAAATAATTTCTGGTATTTTATCTGTGTGGGAAGTTCTTAGAGGGCTTATATTCACCTCTGTGTGTGAGGACAGCCAAAGAAGTCATGAGGGGGTTGAGCACTCCATGGGACCCTGTCTGTGCAGAGCTCCTCCTGGTCTCTGCATGTCCCAGGGATCTCTCTCTCTATATATACATATATATTTGTATATAATGTACTCAGACTGCTGCTGCAGCCCTGGCTTAGCTGTGGCACACATGAGGAGGCCCTAAATGCCCTGGGTGGGCACTCAGAGCAGCCCTGCCTCTCCCAAGACAGTTTTCCTTCCTCTCTGTTGGGAACTGCAGATTTTGGGACCTGAATTCCTTCAGATTTTCGACAAGCTGGTCTGGTTTGCTTAGAATTTGTGAAGGGGGCAAAAGTTTGGGGTGAATTCCTGCCCCGACTGAAGGGTGCTGTTGGTCCCCATTGGGTGTCAGCTCCTGCTGGCTGCTGGTGGCTGTACAGCTGCTCTCACTCATCAGCAGAGCTTTTCCTAATTAACAGATGAAAGGGATTTGTGTAACTACCTCTGTCTTCTATAGCACTGCTTAATTTGTGACACTTCTCCTCTGAGCACAGCTTGAATGTCTTCTGAGTTTTGCTAGAGGCTTCTCCAAGAGCAGAACCTTCATTTTCCCGGTCAGAAAGTGAAAGCTGCAATGTAAGACTCTTATTCAATTTACAGGAAAAGATGAGACAGGAGCAGAGCATAAATTACAGGCCAGAAGGTTGACATGAGGGGCTAAAAGCAGAGTGATTTTGCTGTGAGGCTTGTGAGCCCAATGAAAACATCACAGAGGTTAAAACCAAGTTGTCTAGGACACTGAGTAGCATACATTGGGAAAGGAGATAGTATTATATTGCAAATATTTCCTACTCAAAGTAGTTAGAAAGAGACCAGATCCTTTGGTTATGCCTGCAATCTTAATACATTGAATGCTTAAATCTCAAATCTCTTTTAAAAGGTTATTTTATATTGTAGTAGGATGGAGTTGAATTATTAGAACAGAGACAAAATGCACTCGCCAAAAGCAGATCAGAGCTTTTAGGGAGGTGGGGGTTTAATTTGGGTTTAGAAACCCAACCCTGATGTAAGGGCAGATGAGAAGGAACACTGAAAACATTTAATCCACATTCATCTGTGGTGTGCCTGCCGTGCACATCGATCTGTCAAGAAGAGCCCTGCTGATTGACACTTCAGGGCTGCACTCAGCAGCTGATTTCAGAACCTGATTCGAGGTTTGCTGGGTTCACTGTGCAATCTCTTGCTTCATTCAGCAATATCCATAACCTGATCTTCCTCTAAAGAGAGAAGGAGCTTTGCTCATCACGCAGAGGAATCAGCCCCTCAGCTATGCCCAGGCTCAGCGTGTGTATCAAACTTGTCATCATTTGCATACACTCCTAATTATCTCCTCATCACTGAGCTTTTGGATGGATGACAGTGCTGGATTTTTTTTATGTCTGAATGCTTCAGGAGCTAAAATCAACTTACTTTGTATGCCTTCTTTTATATATAAATATATATCCTGATGCTTAGGAATATCCTAAAAACAATGGAAACAATGACTCCCAAAAGAAATGCAAATTTTGGTGTATTTCAGCTCATTCTTGAGAAATGTAAATAGAATGTTTGGGGTTTCTCATATTGTAAAGCATTAAACCAAGAGGAGAAGCTTTGAAATCTACACATAGGATGCAAATGGGTAATTTACCAGTGAAAAAGTTACTGTCTGTAGTAGTGAACAGGTGAGACCTCATGTTTCAGGGAATGTAATGACTTCTGGGAAAATGAATTCCCAAACCCATAGAATTCCTGTGGAATGGTTTGAAGAAAATATGGAAGTAAATGTGAGGCTTTTGCTGTTCTTTGGGATTGATTTCTAATTTTTTTTTTTTCTACTCCTATACTATTATAGTTTAGGAGCATTCAAAATGGATAGGGAAGATCTGAAGTCCTTAAGTAAGTTATTTTTTGCCTGATCTGTGTGATTTTAGAGTCCAAGAAACTGGGATATTGACTCTTGGAAGAAGAAAACAAAAAAAGAGATGTCCTGATTTCTCACTTATTACAATGTTGAATCAATATGTTTGGCTTGTGAAATGTTTTCCAGGATAAAGCAAAAAGTCTCTGAAGCAGGATTTTTCTTCAGTACATCATAATCTACAGCTTATCCAAGCATATGGGATCAATAGTGCTGTGTCTTGTTAGGTAATCATGAAACTGGAGGAATATATTAAAGGAGGATGGCAGAAAATGAGCCTTTTAGGGAACTATTTGGTCTGGGATTTTTAAAAGCAAAGGTAATTATTGTAAAGCAATAGAACCCCATTATCAATTGAAATATCAATATTCCTGTGAATAGAAACTCTGAATTCATTGGACCTTTCTTGCATGGTTTCTGTGAGTGTGGGTTGTGTTTTATATATACCTGTGTGTGTAAATGTGCATCAGTCAGATTACTCTTTATGACAGCTGGGATCTTTATTTTCTGATATGGCAATACTGAAAGCTGCTCCTGGCCTTGCAACACTGTAAAAATCTCTGAAGCTTTGAAGCAGAATTAAATGTAGCTGAAACAGCTTTGGAGGTATCCATGTCCCCTGTTCACGTGTGGCCATCCCTGGGGAACAGGAGAACTGTGTGGATACCCTGTCAGTACGCCACTGAGTGAAAGATGGCCTGAAAGTCTATATTATTAACCTGGAAATAAATTAAAGAGCCTTATTTTGGGATGAAACCATGGCTAGCAGGTGCAAGAGATGCTACTCTCCAATATTGGCCTGCTCATGCAGGCTTCCAGAGGAGTGGAATTGTTCTCTAACACGAGAATGAGAGGGGGAAGGATCAAGACTTCCACCTTTACATTTCTGAGCCCTTTTATTTGTGCCAGTCTCCACTTCTAATTGTACCCCTGCTGTCGTGATCCACGTTCAAGAGCCAAGGTTTTTCTGGCAGAGGAAAGGAGAAAAAGTTTAGTTCTGCAAATGTGTTCTGAGACTTACAAATCTAATTATGATATCAAACTTTGGTGATGTTTGTTAAATATGTAACTTAAGTATGTAAGGAGCACACACACACGTCTTCTTAATTTCGCACATTTAGAATGATTTTTAAGTGGAAATAAAACTATTCATAAAAGGGAGAGCAGAAACACAAAGTGGAATGAAAGCAATCACTGTGGACCAGTTTTTAAATATTTTTTTTTATATAATTGCTTTTAAATATTTTTATTCCACTGTCTCTTGTGTGCTAGCATTGAATTCTGGGTGCAATTGCTTGTGAGCTCACAAAGTGGTTGCAAATTTGGCAAGTTAGTTGATAGAAATCACACACCTCAGGTTTTCTTGGGAGTTCTTTTGGATGCGATGCCTTAATCTGTGTGTCATGGATGACGTGGGATGTAGCTCTTTGTTCTGTTACTCTTAGCTGCAGAGGAAAATGGAGCTATAACAGTAATTCAGGTGAATAAAGGAAAAAGTCACCTGAAATGGGTGTTGGTGTTGTACAATTTTGAGACTGACATATTGTCCCAGTTATTGTGACGGTGGGTGCTGCTGATCTCCAGATCTTGGCAAAGAAAATGTTCACACCAGGCAAGGCATAGCTCAGGGGCAGAAACTGGGTGGGCTTGAACACTCAAGACAAGTCTGGGTTGTTTTGGGGGGAATTTTCCTGGTTTTTTTGGGTTTTTTTTTTTTTTGGTTGGTTTGGGTTTTTTGTTTTTTTTTTTTTTTGTTTGTTTGGGGTTTTTTTTGGTTGTTTTTTTTGTTTTTTTTTTTTTTTTTTTTTTTAAATTGGGATGGAAAAGAAACTGCCTGCACATCCCTTGTTTCCTAAAGCTCGTGATGTTCAGTTGTGGATCTGCTTTACAACGAGAGCATCCTAAACAACACCTAAAACCACCTAATTGCTTCCAAGAAATCAGCCTTAACCTCTTTAGCTCTTCTCCATTCAGCTGAATTCTGAATTAGCTGGATTCATTATTCCAGTGTTATGACCCAAAAGGACTCCTCTGCTTCTTTCCCTGGGGGACATCCCATGGCTCAAAGAGCTGGAGGAGGCTCAGGTGAGGGACCCTTCGAATATGTCTAGAAATGTGTTTGTTTTCTCTCCTGATTTCTCTCTCCTATTCTGTCTGCTGGGTTCACAGTGATGCTTGGCTGCAGCTCTGCAGGCCCTGAAATAAATGAGAATTGTAGGTTTGAGACAGAAAATAGATTTCAGTTCTTTCTCTCTGCTCTGAGGTTGTTAACAGTTTAATTTAATGGTTGTTTTATATTTCCATGTGTCTTGGTTAGAAAAG